>RJWT010045159.1:0-11670 GCA_004365215.1 Cuniculus paca
CTGTTAACTACCTCTCCATAGCTGTCTATAGATTTAGCCTGTTTGGCTGCCTCTCAACCCTGGCAGTTTTCCTAAAAATTGCACCCTCCTGGATTCTGACAGTTAAGTGCCACCATCCGGCCTCTATAACTTCGGCACTCTGCAGTCCTCATCAGTATCAGTGAAGACTGTGACAGTGTCTCCAGCACCAGCTTCTGCCCGTGGAGAAGAGCCACGTAGAAATGGCTGAAGGCTACCAAATGATAATAAACAGAGGCTGTTTATCAGACCTTGCTCCAACAGAGAGTGGTTTACCATCACTTGCCTTTGGTATAGACTCAAAGGCAGGCAGGGTAACAGAAAGCTCTATAGTGAAAAGGGAAAGTTTCAAGTATTTTCTGGTTGGAGGTTGCTACAGTGAGGGAGCTGGAGGCAAGCTAATTAGAAGTGGGGCATATTAAGAGACGGATTGAGAAGCCAGTTTGGCTTTGGTGATTGGTCCTGAGTTGGAATCAGAGGCAAAAAGAGCAAGGAAGCAACCCACTATGTGTAACTATTGCAACACTTGTGGTTTGGCTTTCTAGGCCGTTGCTGCAGAACCTGTGGCCATTGTCCATTTGTCTATTCAGTCTCTCAGCCACCACTGAACTTCTTAGTCACATTAATGCTTCTCTCAGCCAAACTTGATGTGTTGCATGAACTTCCCGAGGAAGCATAATCCTCAGATGAGTTTTCTGACCTTACATAATTTATCCACTCCAGAATGCCCAGCTTTGTGACCCTTCTCATCCCACCTTCCATTATCTGCCACAATAATTCAGACTTTTCAACTGTGGGCAATTGTCTTCAGCAGACTTTCAGGGTCTTTACCAGGACACTAAATCCCATGTCTTGAAATAAAATTCCAAAGTTAATAAACTTGCTGTTGCCCAGTATCATTTTCTAGAACTCTTGATCAGGCAACCTCAATTTCAGCCCCCTGTATACTCACCCAGCTCCTGCTAGTCGCTAAAGTTAGACAGCTCTCTTTGTTCCCTTATTAGGCCTAGTGTGCCCCAAACTGGTTTTTACCACAACTTAGTCCTAGTTACCTAGTTACCTGCTGATCAGGATAGGAGGTGAAGCAGACCCTAAGAGTGTGACCAACTGTGTGGCAAGGACTCGAATAGCAGTGTGTTTCCACTTGATGAGAGGGCGAGGGACAATTGCTGCAACTCGAAGGAGTCAAGAGAGTCTGCGGAGTTGAAACCTTTAGAAGCATCAATCCAGATATACTCATCTCATGTGTCAGGGCCCCATACTTTCCCAAACGGGACCCCAGTTTCATCATAATGAGCATGTCATTGACAATTAACCATCTTACGAGTTTGACAACTCTATTAAACTTTGAGTTTAGTCCTCAGTCCATTCTGTTTACACATTGCAGGAAATAAAGAGACTCAGAAAATTACAAAAAAAATCTGTCAATATTCAATTGTTTGTTAACTGCCCTCAATTTATTATCCCTTTGTAGGGCGTCGATGCAACTTACAACCAGGCACTTGGAGCACTTTCAGCAATTGAGCTGCCAGTTTGTACTATGGTATCTGTGCCTCACATCTCATTACCAGGAAGACAGAGAATAAGCCAGTGCCCAGGCCTATCTGTGAGTTGGGACTTCTTGGAAGCAGATACTGAAATAGAGTTAAAATGCCAGAAGTGTACAGGGGAAGGTAAACTTGTGAAAATGTAAAAAGGAAAAAGTAAAACTGAGGGTGGAACGTCTATGATGCAGAGTAACTGTCTTAGGCAACCCAAGGAGGAGCACTGGAAAGGGAATTGGCAGATATCCATTAGTGGAGCCCACACTGGGAAAAAATGGTCAGTCATTGGCTGGGACCTCCTGGAAAGCCAAGGGAAAGCTGAAGTTGCCAGAATTAGTATGCGTTCACTTCACTTCTTGCAGCTAAACACGTTTCTTTGGGGAAACCCAAACAGCACATGGTTGCCACGCTATCTGAGTCATATCTTCCTTTCTCATTCTTGACTTGTGTGGTCTAGGACTTCCAGACTTGGTTAATAGCAAGTATCTTTCTCTGGTTTTAAAATCTGATGTGAACATGTCAGGTGCTTTCTTTTCAACATAAGCATGGCTATTGGTTTCAGGCATCCTTTATCTTGTTAGGAAAACATGGACTAATGGTTGAACTAAGAGTAATTATTAGGAAAAATCCAAATAGCTACTCAGCATCTATTAATACTTTTTTGATATATTATTGTAATGATACTGCTGTTCATAGCCAATTGACTCTTGGTTCTTGCATTTTTTTTCTCCATTCCTTTTGATCTTGCACTTTTTCCTTGCCTTAGACTTGATGACTAAGCTTAGTCTCTCTGATTTTTATTCTGATCATTCTCTAAGAATCTCTCTCTTTTTGTGTCTCTTGTATCTGGCTCCTCTCTCTCTCTCTCTCTCCCTCTCCCTCTCCCTCTCACTCTCTCTCTCCCTCTCCCTCTCCCTTTCCCTCTGTCTCTCTCTCCCTCTCTCCCTCCTTCCCTCTCTCCCCTCTTTCCCTTTCTCCCTCTCACTCCTCCTTTCTTGCTCTCTCTCTACTCTTTCATTCTCACCTTTTCCATCATCGTGTTCCCTTTCTCTAGCCCACAGCACACAGAGTCAGTATCTGCTTTTGCAGAAAGAAATTCAGTTGCTGTTGCTTTTTTTAAAAATTTAGAACTCTGTTATAATCACTTCATTCCTTAGGCATCCTAGAACTTTCTCTAGCTCAAATCCAGTGGCTCTACTCATTAGATTTCAATCAAGTAATGATTTTTGTGGAACTATACAGCACAATCCTATTCTAAGTGGTAGGTGACAATCTATGCAAAATTATTGAATTAATCAGCTACAGTATAATTTCTGCAATACAAAGAATAGTCTGCTATTAGGAAAAAAGGGCACCCTTCCATCCTTTCTTGCCACCTAGTAACTTTCAGAATATTCATTCAAAAATCTATACTGGTTTGCTGTTCCACAGCTGCCTACTTGGATCTCTCAACATACTATCCTGCAGGACGAGCACAAATGCTTTAGAGCTTTTCTATTGTGGACTATTACTACACTCTATTTCTTCTATTAGAGAAAATGGTTAAAAAATAATTTGAGGCTTGTGGCATTTATTACTCTATTGTCAGCCTTTGATTTTATAGACAGAAACCATTTATGAGCCAAGTTGTATGATCTTGATATTGATCCCTAGCTTTTAATGGTCCTTTGGAGCCTTTACCGTAATACCAAAAAGAGATCAAAATGGATGGGAAATGGGCTCTTGACACAGCAGACTGCTATCTCAAATGGTACAAATGTCCTAGCCTACCTACTCTATAATTTCCTCCCAAACCATCTGATACATCTTTTGATAACCTGGGTCCATGACCTCCTCTCATAGCCTTCTTGTTTATGCTGATGTCATATTCCTATTACCATTCTGAGAGTGGCTTCAAGGAGCAGCTAGGCCTGTTGGGCAATTACTATCCTGAGGAACAGCTCAATATCAATTAGACCAGTGCCAGGATTGCTTCTTTTGGCAAATACTCTTCAGCATTTAGATAGCAAATACACAGCAACTACATAAAAAGATTAACTCATTTCATTATCTAATGGGACATTTTGCAACTAATCCATCCAAGTAGTCTCATTAGAATGCAGTCCAACACAAAATTAAATAGCTTACGAATTCTAGTATAGTAGCGTCAAACTGCTTGTTAGACCAGTTTTTAAAAGTCTCATGTCAGCACTTAGTATCAAAATTGAACACTAGCCCCAAGACTAGATTCGCCAGGGTGATGGGATGAAACTTGGCAATAGACGGTGCCATTGTTTCACCCATTTAGACCCTTTCTACTGCTTCTGAGTGGCCCTTCATTAACTCCTTGTGTTTTGGCTCCATTTTAATGTCCTGCACGCGTGTGTGTGTTCTTCAGTGGACAACTTCATGGTACTGGAGCAGTTTTGATTTTCAGGATCAGAGAGCCAGAAGTGACTGGAAGATTCCATCCCAAGTCCCTCCGTAGCCACAGGTAGTTATGTCTACCAATCTGATTACTGAGTATACACTGTGAAACCTGGGCACATGGCCAGCTAGAAAATGTGAGGGATTTTTGCTTGAGATCTTATCATTGCCTGGCTTCCTCCTTTTCCCTGCCTTGCTTCTTTCCATTCTTTCTGGCAACCTTCCTAACTTAACAGCTCAGACAAGAGTTTTCCACTTTAGAGTCAGGTTTGACTGTGTAAAGTGGGAGGCTAAGCTCATAAGCTTACAAGAGGAGTCACATTGCACCAGTGATAGGAAGAGGGGGCTAAGTTGGCATCCAGGCTGAGCCTGATATCTGTGATCAAAACCCAGATGGAGGAAACTGGTTTTGAAGAAGGAAATTGATTTCACATTATCATCTTATTAAAAAGTTTCTGATTGCAAAATGAGCGATGTAGAAAAGCATGTAAAAAGCTGTTCCCTGTACAGGATCACATATATTCACATGGCCTCTGTCACAGTCTGGGCTGTGCAGGCAGAAGAAGTTTTATTTGGGAGTACTCTTCAAGGTCCATCCTGTGAAAAGGAAGCAAAGAAAACAAAAGTGGACAAGCAGAGAAGTAAGGCCAGATGGATCCTCGATGAAGGCCTCTGCTAACCCTAAGGGAAGCTCGGAGGCTGGGTGATCAGTCTCTCAGAGCTGTATCATGCTGTGTGATAAGGTTAAGCTCTGTGTCAATAAGTCCTGGGATGAAACCTGTCCCAGAAAGGAAGCCAACCTTGGGCAACTGCAACAATAATCCCTCAGTCACAAATGGAATCCAGATAACAAGTCACAAATCCCTTACATTTTTCCTCACAAAATACTATTGAACTAATAGGTAAAATGTAAAAATAAAAATGAATTTTCCCAGAAAATTAGGAGAGGTATTCTAGCAAAACTGAACAAGGTAGTTTCTGGAATGAACTGATGGGACACTATCAATAAGGATGTTGGCTAGAGATAAGGAACCCACTGTGATACGCAGGTGCCAGAGAAATATTACAAGCAAGTCCTAGATTCTGATAGTCAGAATCTTGAGTAATTCCACATCAGAAACCTCAGAGGTTAGAGGAGGAGGATGCCATAGGTTTTGAGATGGATAATTCTCTGCACAGTGAAATCATTGAACCAGTTCACATCCACAAGGAAAACCCTACTCCAGTCTTTGTAATGAAGAAAACCAGGAGAACTCAGTGCCAGGGAAATCAAATGAAGAAAGTATCCCAAAAAGAAGTAAATGGGAGGAGAGAAGTAGGTGTTAAATAGTGGTGAATGCCTCTGGAGATCAAATAAAAACTAAAAACTGACCACCCTGAAAGGTACAGCAAAAAAAGCTTAGCCAAGGTCACATAGCTTCTTTTTTTAAAAAGCGATGCTATTGAGCTGTATTTTACATATCATAAACCTATCCATTTCATGTACATGAGTAAATGATTTTTAATAACCTGGGAAAATTGTTGCACCTGTCACTATAAATCAATGTAAGAACATTTTTCCCAAAAAGATTCTCTATGTCCACTTACAGCTAAACCATCTTCCTACTTCTAGCCTCAGGAAACCATCAATCTACTTTCTTTTTCTATAAATTTTCTCTTTCTGAGCTTTCCTTATAAATGGATCATAAAATATGTGGTTTCTCTTGTGCTCAACTTCTGTTACTTAGGATAATGTTTTTGAGTCTCATTCACAAAGTGGCATGTGACAGTGGCTTCTTCCTCTACAGTGCTGAATAGTATTTGATGAAATGTCTGCCAGTTGTGTCTATCTGTTCACCAGTGAATGGCCATTTATTTTCAGTTTCTGACTACTCTGAATTATGCTGGTATGAACAACTACGGATTACACAGCTTCTAGTTAGTGTTGTTGAAATACAAACCTAGACAGTCTGAAAAAAGTGCAAGTTTTATCTTTGGGCAGCTTGTAGTGAGCGAAACAGCCTTCTCTAATTTATTTTCACATAGTTATTTTTCTGGGTTTCAGTCACCAGGCCTTACGGCCCATCTGCCCATGAGTCTTGCTGCACCCAAACTCATCCTGGCAAACCCACGCCACTGATTCTGCATTCAGAGTAGGACATGAATAAACCCCAGGGTGGCTTCCACTTAAACTTTCAAACTAAAATCCTGGAGACAAAAGGAACAGAACTAACAAAGGTAAAGTACATAGAACAATACTCAGACCATATATGTACTCATTATGTGGCTGTTGTTATGATTAGTATTCATAAAATTATGGCTTACCTTTCATTTTTGAGACTATAGAAAATACATTTCATTACCCTCAGGCAAGAAAGGTGCTTCTTATTTATGAAGTTATAAGTTAATAATAACTATAAATCATAGTAAGTATAAAATCTATACACTGCATTTCTGACTTGCAATAGAAAATTTAATAACATGTGGTTATATTATTGAACTTGCATCATGAAGGCATGAATAACATGTAAACTATTTCTTGCATATCAGAAAGAAGGGCATTATTAAGTACTATTATTATTTATGGGTTGTCTTTTTATGTGAACTATTCTTTGATAAATAAAAATACTTTACAAATACAAATGCAAGTGGTTATAATAATAGACTGGCAGAGAGTACAATTGTTCAGCACCCTTCATCTAATTTTCTCCTGGGTCCTCTGTATCAACTATAGACCTTCTTACTTATTCAGACACCAAACTAGAATTATGAGAGGCACTTCATTATGATTTAGATCAAGGATGCTTCCCAAAGGTCTTGTGTGCTCGTAGGCAGGGATTTTGAAAGGTGACTGGACTATGAGCCAATGTAACTGACTTGTTGTTAGAAGGTAGGGTCTGGTCAGAAGGTCACTGGGTACATGAACTGGAAGGATTTATCTCCCTCCTGCTCCTTTCTCTGTTTCTTGGTCACTGTGACATGAGCAGCTTTTCTTCTGGGTGCTGAGCCAAATAGATAGCAACATCTCATACTTAATAAATTGAAAAGGTAGAACCTTGGGACTAAGACTCACCTACGTATCTGAGGAATAGACATTTCCCAGGGAAGCCTCAACACTAACAATACAGCTATCTATTATAAGAAATTTGCAAGCATTAACACAGACAACAAAATAAAAGTTTAAAAAATAGGAAATGCCAAGATACAGAACAATATGCAATCTCATAACTGCAGCCCACCCAGAACAGGTCCAGGAGACAACAAGATAGAGAAAAATGGAAGAAGCACACCTGAAATTTCTGAAATGATAGCAATCAAAGTAAAGAAACAAATAATCTATGAGGCTTTAGAGGAAATCAGATCAGAAATAATCTCTCAGGTTAAAAAAAAGAAAGGACAGCAAACCAAGAAATGCTCAGAAAATCTAGAGTAGAGATAGATTTTAAAAAATAGAAGACTATAGGAAAATAAAGGAAACAATGAAAATTCTATATAGGGAAGAAATAGAATGTATGAAACAGATTCAAACAGATACCCTGGAAGTTAAAATTTCCATTGAAAACTGGCCAAATCATTTGAACAAAATTGAAGATAGACTTTGAGAATTTGAAGACAGGATTACAGCTAGCAATCATGAAAGGAAAGATCTCTTAAAAATAACAAGGAACCAGGAAATAACAACTCAATGGCTGCAAGATAATGCAAAGGAAAACAATATAAGAATGATAGGTGTAAATGAAAAAGCAGGAGACAACACAAATGGCATACAAGGACTATTTACAGAAGTAATAGAAGAAAACTTCTCAAACATGAGAAGACAATCTGACATACAGATAAGAGAGGCATATATACCCCCAATTAGCCATGACCAGAATAAATCTACACTAGTTATATAATAATCAAGATTCCAGAAACTCAGCACAAGAACAGAGTACTAAAAACTGTTAGAGAAAAGAAGCAGAACACCTATAAAGAAAAGCCCATCAGAATCATGGCAGATTTCTCAATACAAACTCTGGAGTCAAGAAGAGCTTGGAGTGAAGTATTTCAAATCCTGAAAGAAAACAACTTCCATCCCAGACTGATATACCCTGAAAAACTATCTTTCAAAATTAATGGAGAAATAAGATACTTCCATGACAAAGAACAATGAAATAATTTCATTACCATGAAACCAACCCTATGAGGAGTACTGAAAGGTATTCTAGATAAAGATAAAAATAACCACAATTCCAAGAAGAACAACAGAAAGAAACCATCAGGCAGGGCAAGCAATTAAACATAGGGGAAAAGCAGGGAACCAACAGTGGGAAAATAACATGACAAAGATAAGCCAATACATATCAGCTATAATCATCAATGTAAATGGTCTCAACAAAAGAAACAGACCGGCAGAATGGATCAAGAAATGAGACCCAAAAATATGCTGTATGCAAGAAATACATTTAACTCAGAAACTAAAAATCAAAGGATAGGAAACCATATTACATGCAACAGGAACCCAGAAAAAATCAGGGATAACTATTCTGCTTGCAGACAATGTGAACTTCAAACCAAAAATGATTAAAAGAGATAAAGAAGATCTCTACATACTTGTTAGGGGGAAACTTCAAGAGGAAGAGATAACAATCATAAACATGCTTTCACCAAATATGGGAGCACTCAACTATATAAAACAAATATTAATAAACATGAAAAATCAAATAAGTAATAACACAGTTGTAATAGGAGAACTTAATAACCCATTGTTACAAATAGATACATCAACTGGACAACAAATTAACAAAGAAATATCAGAACTGAACCAAATCTGTGAACAAATGGACTTAATAGATATTTATACAATGTTCCACCCAATGACATCAGATTGCACATTCTTCTCAGCTACACAAGGGATGTTCTCTAAAGTAGACCATATACTAGCCCATAGAACATGCTTAAGTAAATGCAAATGAATTGAAATTATCCCATGCATATTATCTGACCACAGTGCAATGAAATTGGAAATTAATGACAAAAGAAACTTCAAAAACTCCATAAACACATGAAAATTCAATAACACCCTCCTGAACAATCAATGGGTCACAGATGAAATTAAAGAAGAAATTAAACAGTATCTATAATTAAACAAAAATGCAGATATAACATACCAGAACCTGTGGGACACAATGAAAAGAGTCCTAAGACAGAAATTTATAGCAGTGAATTCTCACATCAGGAAAACATAACAAGCACAAATAAAAAACCTAATGTTAGAGCCAGAAGCAGCCATGCAGGCTGGAAGGATTGAAAGGCCAATCTCCTCTTGTGAGACGGCAGCAGTAGTGGGCCAGGATGAGAACCAAGAAACCAACCCTGTCTGTGAGACAGCCAGGTGCATGGGCTGGCAGACAAGAGTAGCCCCTCCCAGCAAGCAACCAGCTGATTCAGAAGAACACAGGCTGAGATGATAGCTACTAAAATAAAAAAAAATGTAATGCTTGTATTGTTTGATTGACTTTGCAGGCCTAAAGCTGATAGTCTGAGCATCTAATTAGAGGATAACGATGTGCAAGATAGCAACCATGGGGATTTCCTTCTGTCTTGTTTTTGAAATCCGGTATTCTTCTCACTGTTTTGTTTGCTTCAGTTTTATTGTTTTGTTTTATTTCCTTTAAAAAAATAAAAAACTTGATGTTACATCTCAAGCTTCTAAAAAGAGAAGAGTAAGTCAAACCCAAAGCCCATACAAGGGAGGAAATTATAAAGATCAGAACAGAAACTAACATAATTGAGATTAAGAAAACAATACAAAGAATTAATGAATTGAAGAGTTGGTTCTTTGAAAGAATAAATAAAATTCATAAACCCTTAGCCAACCTTATCCAAAAAAAGGAAAGAAAAGACTCAAATTGATGCATCGAGGAATGAAAAGGATGAAATCACTACAGATTCTGTGGAAATTCAGATCATCAATATCTACTTCAAAAATCTTTACTCTCATAGGATGGAAAATTCAGAAGAAATGGACAGATTTCTAGAAACATATGAATTACCAAAGCTGAATCAAGAAGATATAAAAATTCTGAATAACTCAATATCAGTTAATGAAATTGAAAATGCAATTAAAAACTTACCAACAAAGAAAAATTCAGGTCCTGATGGATTCACAGCTGAATTCTACAAAAAATTTAGAGAAGATTTAACACCAATACTCCTCAAACTCTTCAATGAAATCAAAAGGGAAGTAATTCTCCCTAACTCATTACTGGAGGCAAGTGTTACCCTGATACGAAAACCAGAGAAAGAGCCAATCAAAACAAGAGAATTAGAAGTCAATCTCTCAAATGAACATAGATGCAAAATCCTCAATAAGATACTAGCAGGTAAAATGCAGCAAATCATGGAGAAGATTATACACCATGATCAAGTGGGATTCATCCCAGTAATGCAGGGATGGTTCAACATACACAAGTCAATAAATGTAATACACCACATCAACTGAGCTAAAGACAAAAACCACATGATCATCTCAATAGATGCAGAGAAAGCTTTCAATAATGTCCAACATTCATTCATGATAAAAACCATACAGATAATCAGAAAAGATGATCTTTACCTCAATCTGATAAAAGCCATCCACAATAAACCAATAACCAACATCATACTAAATGGACAAAAACTGAAAGCATTCACTCATAAATCAAGTACAAGACAAGGATTGTCACCACTTCTATTCAGTATGGTTCTGGAAATGTTAGCCAGAGCAATTAAATGAGGGAGAGAAATAAAAGGAATAAAGATAGGCAAAGAAGAACTGAAGTTATTATCATTCACAGATGACATGATACTCTACATAGAAGACCCCCAAAACTCTACCAAAAGACTCCTAGATTTAATAACCGAATTCAGTAGCATAGCTGGAAACAATGTCAACACTCAAAATTCAATAGCATTCTTGTAGACAAACAACAAACTCACTGAGAGAGAAATTAGGGAAACCACACCCTTCACAATAACATCCAAAAAAAGGAAATACAAAAGAATCAATGTAACAAAGAAAGGAAGTAAAACATCTATACATTGAAAATTACAGTAGTCTGAAAAGGGAGATTGAAGAGAATATCAGTAAATGGAAAGATATGCTTGCTCTTGGATAGGAAGAAACAACACTGTAGAAATGGCCATGCTCCCAAAATTGTTATGCAGATTTAATGCAATCCCAATCAAAATACCATTAACATACCTCACAGAACTAGAGAAAACATTCCTAAAATTCATTTGGAACCAGAAGAGACCTAGAATAGCAAAAGTAATTCTGGGCAACAAAGGCAAGGGAGGAGGCATCACAATCCCTGACTTGAAATTATACTACCAAATTATTAGTAAAAGCAGCATGGTGCTGGCAAAAGAGCAGACCTGAAGATCAATGGTACAGAATAGAAGATACTGATGCAACCCCAAACACACTCAGCCACCTTATCTTTGACAAAGGGGACAAACATGTTCACTGGAAGAAATACCACCTCTTTAATAAATGGTGCAGGATAAAACAGCTTTCAACATGCCGAAGATGAAAACTAGATTCATGTCTATTAGTGTGCCCTAAGCTAAAGTCAAAATGAATCAAAGATCTAAATAGTAAAACAGAAACATTAAATTTACTGGAAAAGAAAGTAGGTAGAAATCTTGAAGACACAGGTGTAGGCAAAGAGTTCGTGAACAAAACCCAAATTGCACAGGA
>RJWT010045160.1:0-11673 GCA_004365215.1 Cuniculus paca
GTCTAGCTCTTCTCTGTATGTATCGATGCCCTTCTAAACATGACATCAAATAAAGCAGGGCCTTGTTTGAATAACTGGAATAGAAATTTCCACCTGCTTATAGTTCCTCCCATCCATGCCCATCTACACATGGGAGTCCTGCCGGAAGCCCATCCATCTGTTCCACAGACTGAAACAGAAACATGGATTCCTTTTTTTTTTTTTTAATTTAAAAGAGAATAAAGCAGAACAAAGCAAAACACAGTAGAACAAAACAAAGCAGATAAGAACAGAACAATGCAAGCAATACAGGACTTCAACACAAGACAACAGGAAATCAATGGCTACCATCGTGTCTCTTCTTTTCTTCAAAATAGTTGTTCATACCTTCACACGCATGGATTCCTGATGCCCTGTAGTGAGCTCTGGCATCTGGGCAACAGAAAGAGAACCATCACAGAATGTTAAGGGGCACAGAGACTCTTACCTCACAAAACTGTCAGGCAAGTGCTTCCCCACCCAGCTGGTCATGGAACACAGGTGGCTTGGGAAGGGTGGTGACCAGTTCTGCAGTGTCCTTTTGGCACAGCAGGTGTGTAAAAGTTGGCTTCCGACACCACTACAGAGTTTATGACCTTCCTTACCTCAGAATGGCTCAGAGCCGCTGCCCTTGATCTGCTTCAAGCTCAGTGCTGCTCCTTCTTCTGATCCTCCCAGCTTATGACCTGGGGGCTGACTCACTTTCCTGTTTACAGCCTTCCCTCAACTCTTCCTCCTGGTGTTGTACATGATTTCTCTAGCAAATGACCTTTGCTTTCCTTTCGACTAGTGTTCAGTTTCTTTTCTGGCCAGACGGCCTCTGGTTAAAAATACAGTACATCTTCCTTGTCCCCCAGGACCCCTTGTCCCCTCTGTGACCTCCTAAGAGCAGGGTACATGCCAGACTCATTTTTGCATTTAGGAGAGGAAGAAGGGAGAATAGAGTAGGTACATAGGAAGGGAAGGAGCTGGACAAAAAGGGACAATAAGCCTGTTCCTTCTATGAATTCATACTTCCATTGGTGTAGACATTTAAATGAACACCACCAGGATTTGTTTAATCTAAAAGAGCCATGGGAAGCAATATGAGCCTCTTTAGCCTACATGGTCCTGTTGGGAACTTTGGATTTGATACTGCTGTTCTGTAGTCCAACTGAAATTCCTTTATTGTTTTATCCACAAGTGAATATTTTCTGACAAATAGTTTTACTTTTATAGCGCCACTGTTCAGTGAATACTGACTTAGTTCAACTGGTGAAGTTTGGAAATACTTTCATTGCTAATTCTTTGTGGACTCTAGAATTTTTTAAGTGGCAGCCCCTTTCTGAGGGTTCCATACTTCATAGCAATAGTATTTAAAAATATGGTAGTTTTTTTTTAGTGTCCTCTGCCTTACTTGTGCCTCATTCTTTAGGAAACCATCTCTATCCACAGCCCTACCAGAAGCATAGACTTGTTCAAACTGTGTGATCCTCACTGTAGATGAGTGGATCTATGGTACACATTGGATCCTGATATAGTAGGTCCATAAACAATGTCACGACCACTGAAGTCATCTTGTTGAATTTTGGAGCTCAAGTATTCATAGTTAGTCATTGGTGGGTGATGGGCTCTTCAGGTTCATGCCATGTATGAAGGCTTAGGCTGTGAGAGCACAGAAACAGTAAGCAGAGAAAGCTGATTTGTAGAGAGGAGGATGTACCTGCATCAGGCATGCAGTGAGTTAAGGGATCACAGAAATCCAGAAAGAGAGTGATGCAGAACATGTCTTTAGCTCTTGGTAGCTTCCCAGTTCCAGTCTCCAAAGTCCCTGCTGATACTTTATTTCCTTTTTGTGGGTATCCATGGAATGACCTCTTAGATCTTAAAACAGCCCTTATGCCACCACCTTTTTCTTTTTTGAGACAAGAGTGTCTGTTCCTTATAGCTAAAAAACCTTGACTAAAATAAACTGCAACCTAGGTGTGGCCAGCAGTAGCTGCCACAGAGAGCTGTAAACTTGCATCTTGGTAATATTAAGCAAGAGCTGGAATGTTTTTAGTTGCTTGTTTTGAAGTAGAGCTAAGTGTCACTGAAAACTGCTTACATCTGCGCAGTCACTGTTAATCATTTAGGACATTCTGGCTTTGCACCCATTTCTCCTTTGTGATAAAGGTATTGGCTTTATAGGGTGGGTTGTAAAAACTCTGTTTGGGGAAAAATATCCAATATAAATTTAACATCAAAGACCAAGATTGCCTCTACTGGTTTATAGAGGTGAACTTTTTGATTGTTCATGTTAGAGATGTGATTTTGATTGCCTTGTCAACAAACCCATTGCCCAAATAACTGGAAATGTTTATGGCTGGGGAAATTCCAGATAGCTGGGGTAGAAGGGGAGACTGGGGCAAGAATGAGTCTGTGTTCCCACTCCAGCAATTACAAGTTGGTCTCCTCATGAGTTGTAGCTCCTGCACCATGCTGGCATTTATCTAGGTGGAGAAGTGTAAGAAATGGGCACTCTGGGAATGGAGCTGTGGCTGTCCTGTGTGTGTGTGTGTGTGTGTGTGTGTGTGTGTGTGTGTGTTTTGATTAACTGAAAGAGAGGATACTGTAAATTTGCCTAAAACACAAAGCTAGTCTGGGTCAAAAAGTCTGAAATACTCTGTAGAGTTTTGTTTGTATGTTTTGCTTTTTTTTTGTTTTGTTTTCATTTTTTGTTTTTTGTTAGTGCATGTTTGCACTACATAATGATTACCTTTCTCATGGAGAGTTGGTAGATGTACATAACACATTTCAATTATTTTTTCATCCCCACCCCCAGCCTCCATCTCTAGATCACCTTCCATTTGCAAAAAATCTATTTCCTTATTTCCTATTATATATCTTTTATTTTTCTCTTTATTTATAATTTGGGTTTCTCATATAAGAGAAACCATGTAATATTTAAGCTTGTGTGTTTGATTTATTTCACTTAACATTTTGGTCTCAAAGTGCATCCATTGTCCTGTAGATGACTCAGGTCTGTTCTTCTTTATTGCAGAGTAGTACTCTATTGTGTGTAAATACCATGTTTTCTTTATCCATTTATCTATTAAAGGACACATAGGCTGCTTCCAAGATTTAGCTATTATGAATTGTGCTTCTATAAACAGGGGCATGCATGTATCACTGTAACATGGTTTCTATAAAGGAAAAACTGAGTCAAATGGAATTTCTAGTTTTAGTTTTTTGAGGACTCTCCATGCTGATTTCCACAGTGGTTGTACTGTTTTACATTCCCACAAACAGTGTAAAAGGATTCCATTTCTCCCCGCAGCCTCATTAGCATTTGTTATTATTTGATTTCTTGATGATGGTCATTCTTTCTAAGTAAGATGGAATCTCATTGTTGTTTTAGTTTACATTTTCAACTGGGAAAAGAATACTTGAATGGTGGAGGGAGAACTGGTTTACAGTGAGAGGCAATGTAGCCTAATGGTAGGTGTACAGACTCTGGACCCAGACCATCTTCACTGAAACCCCAAGCCCACTATTTAGTATATCTATGACCTTGGACAGGCTGCTTAAATTCTTACTGCCTCAATTTCTTCATTTATAAAGTGGGAATAATAATAGTACCTATGTTGTGGGTTTGTTGTAAAGAGTAAAGGAGTCAATATGTGTAACGTGCATAGAGTAATGTCTGGCTTAGTGTAGGTACTTAAGAAATGCTAGTCATTATTACTTTGTAAGATATCAGCTAGTGTGCCACAAGACCAGCGAGCTGCAAGAGAACTCACATCACAAGTGTACCATATCTTCTCCTATGAAATCAGATTTACTATGAAGTCAATGTAGCTTAAGGCGGGGTCTATCACAGGGGCAAGTTTGGATGGGGAGAGGAAGTGAGTTTGCAATATCAAACACTTCTGTAAGCATTTTTGGTCAATAACCTAAAGACATAATGTAAGAGATGGACTTAACTCTGCAGGACTCCAGGAAAAAATACAAGATGTGTATTCCTTGACTTATGGACTGTATGTATATTAACTAAAACAAGAAAGAAAATTCATGAAAGGGCTACTAAAATGGAGATGGGAAGAGGGAGAAAAAATGAACAGGGCTGAATTTTATGAAGGAAAGGAATAGTAAGAATAATAACTTGTTTATGAAATATTGGGAAACTGGAGCTGGCATGAAAGGTGAATACTTTGAGGTGAATACTTAAGCAGATGTTGACTTGACTGTGCTCCCACAGTGAGTGGCTCAGTCCTTGAGCTCCTTAGCTCAGGGGTTGGAGAGCAGTCTGCATGAAGGTTACGGGTTAGAGTCCTGTAATTACCACAGTGGTTAGTGGTGTTTCTTATAGAGCCCTAGTTTAGTCCAACCTAGTACTTGTAAATAACTTATATTGGTATATACTTAGTGAAACATTTAAGGCAGCCTGAACTTATATGATTCTCATAATAATTGTTTACTGAGCTTCTACTTTGGGCAAAGCTATGCTGGGAATCAAGAGAGAGAAAAATGGGTTGTGTTATAATGTCTGTTTTGTACCGCTACCTAGCAACACTAATCAAGTTATTTAAATTGAAAACTTAATATATTTGATTAACTTTTACTTACAATATTTTGAGTTCACCATTGATACTGTGAAGAAGCCAAGGAAATGGAAGTTCTCTTTTTCTTATTGTTTTGTCCTTACAGTTCTACGCTGGGTTACACTCTTATGTCAATAGAAAATTATATTCTTTCATTTTTTTTTTCTTTTTCTTTTTGGTGGTGCTGGAGATTGAGCCCAGGGCCCTGCTCATGCTAAGTACATACTGTACCAGTGAGCAATACCTCCAGCCTCTTATTTTTAGAGTAGTTATTTATAAAAAGCAATTTTAGCATGAGAAGTTAGTTTATTCATTATCTTCAACCCCTCATTCCACAGATGAAGATGAAATGCAAGTGACATGTTCAGGTAACAGAGCTTGGATGGAAGCCCAGGTTTTAGTCTACTATGTTTTCTTTCTTATCAAGCTGTTTCCTCCACGAGGATCAGGGTAATTGTAGTTCAGTTGTTTCTGTATACACACAGGCTGCAATGTGTTATGTTTTGTCTACGATTACCTAGGACCAGATTTACTATGAAGTAAGTGTAGTTGCAGGCAGGGTCCATCACTGGGACAAGTTTGGATGGGGAGAGGAAGTGAGTTTGCAGTATCAAACACTTCTGTAAGCACTTTTGGTCAATACCCTAAAGATATAACATAAGAGATGGACTTAACTCTCCAAGACTCCAGTAATTTGTTGTGAATATCTATCTGACTTTATATTTTTAATTTTGTATTATTTTAAAGAAGTACTCTCCTCCAAGCTTATATATGTTTCTGGTCCTACATTATATATGTTTCTGGACCCATCAAGCAGGGTTCTGCTTCTGATGTCCAAAGATACAATTACTTGGGAATTTCATTTAGCTATTTAAAATTTTTATTTTAAAATTAATTTTTATTAGTTTTTTTGAATATAAATTTTATTTCAAGTGAATTTAAAATTTTATTATAGTAATAATATAAAAAGTTGTGCTAAAATGTTTTAAACAAACTAGTAGCTCCTTGACTCAGATTTTCCTTTTGATTTGCCCTTCTGTATCCTTCAGATATAGCACCTTTAATTCCTTCAGATACTTCCACTAATTTTTACCTCTATATTACTTTTTTAATGACTGATTTTCTTAATTGATTAGTTTTAGATATTATGTATTGGGTTCCTGAATTAATAGCTAAGAATTTAACTTTGTTATTCCAAACACCTCTTTTCTTTCCTCTCATTTCCCAAGAGTTAAATCACATTTTTTTGTTACCTCAACCTTTAGTATTTATATTATGATGATTGTGTAACTATAGCAAAAGCAAGTTGTTTCCTTTGTCATCCTTTTTTGTAGGGTTTATCCTGGAGTTAATAGTTATTTTATTTTTCTTTTGCTTAGTTTTTTGTGTATATGTCTGAGTGAATGCACTGCTTTTCTTTCCTTTTTATACAACTTTTTGTTTTTTCCCAGAGTTTATAATTGCTTTGCTTTTTCCTTTGCTTCATTTTCTGTGTATCTAGCTAAATACATCATCAGAACTACCAAATATTTATACTATCAGTATTATTTATGGAAGTCATGAAGCACATCTACCAAGTCTTTCCTCCTCTTTCATTCTCCTGGAAGCCTTTCTTCCATAATCCTTTATTTTCCTGCTCCCATATGGACTGACTTTTTCCTAATGTCTGAAATATCATGATAAGCTTTTAGTGATAATGTTTGGTGAGGATGACTTCCAATGGATTCTTTCAAAATTCTAGGGAATTTTCTACTCATTATATGAGGTATGATTGAAAATAGAGTGTTTAAATTAAAATTTATTACAATAGAAGACATGTTGCCATTAATCTCCCTCAAAGTACTCCCCCTTACTTAGAACACATTTATTCCATTGTTCTTGTCACTTTCTGAAGTAGTTCTGGAAGTCCTCTTTTCTGAATGTCTTTAGTTGTATTGTTATGATTGACTTCTTGTCCTGAATTAATTCCAAATGTTTACTTTCCATGATCATTTTGACTTTGGGGGAGAGTCAGAAGTAGTATGTTGCCAGATCTACTGGATAAGGTAAATGAGGACACACTGTAATGTTTTTATGTGCCTGCTTTTCTGTTGGCTGGCACTTGGTAGCAGCATTCACTGTATTTTTTTTTATCACATCTTGGAAAGACACTCATGAGCGAGAACTTCCAGAACTGCTTCAGAAAGTGGCAAGTATGATGGGATGAGTGTGTTCAAAGCAAGGATGAGTATTTTTCCGGTAGTGGGGGTCAGGGATTAATGGCAATGTGTTTTTTTACTGTAATAAAAGGTTTAAAATTTAACCATTCACCATATATTTTGAATACCCAGTAGCAGTTTTATATAAACAAATTTTGAAAGTGTATTTTAAGTACCTGATACAGTACATAGCCTGCCTTCATTTTCTAGTCGACTATGGCAGATTTACATAATGACAGATAAAGTACCACATCTGATTAGTGTTTAGTTTAGTGATTAGTGATTAAAAGTAGGATTTTCTGATGTATAATTCAACTCGTACTTCTCAACATGTTTATTAACCTTAGAGTGAGTTACTTGAATTTGAATTCCAAGTAATTAGTAAGAATAAATTTCCAATTTCTTGTTATTCTCAAACTCACAGCGGTACTAGCTAGCGTGAGTTTTAACATCGAGAAGTTAAATATAATTTTAAAACGCATTATATATTTTTAAAGCATACAAAACTTGTGTTATGCACTTTTTATTATTTGTACACTAAAGCATTCCTTAGCAATGAGTTAACTACACTACTTCTATGAATGACTTTTTCCTCCTAGTGCTTTGAATATGCAGAGTATTTAGTCATTTCTTACTGTGTACTTTCAAAGCAGGCCGATAGTATTATTTTACTTTGCTAAAATAGAAATCAAGACCATTGAAGTTAATAATTAAGCTTTCTCATGGGGGACTTCTTATTCTCAGATAATTCACTCCTCTTTAAAGGAGGATTAATGTTTTCCTAGATAATTCACCATGTAAATTCAGGAAGTTGCTGATTCATTAGAGAAGGGGACATATTTTTTCTAATATGTTTCCATATATTTTAACACTATTCTTTTTTGTTGAAACTCAAGTGACTTGTTCAGTTGAATTCTTATAGAACATAGACTTTTATTTTCACTTGATTTATTTTTACATATTTCCTGAAAACATTACCAAAGAAAAATGTGTTTTTAAACCTTTAAGGCCTTGGCTGAAACACCCAGGCCCCATAATCTTTACAAGCAGAGATTAAATACTGTGTGTCTGATCCAGTCCTTCGTTCACAATGCACTGCTCCTGGAATGCCCCTGGCCCCTGCCTAGACCTGTCGCTTGGAAGCCATTGCACATGTCAGGATGTGCTGCTCCTTCGCCCTTCCTGTTCTGTCTTCAGCAGCGTTGCCGCTGCAAGCTGTGGACAGACAGGAATGGCAAATGCTTCAGGGCAGGTATGGTCTGCCCTGATTGTCTGAGTTCTCTGCCCCAGACTAGAGGGTTGTCGGGTCACTTTGAGGAAAGGGTGGAGACAGAAATACTTACTAGAGATTATGGCAGGATTCCTGACTGTTTATTAGAGACAATTGCCTTCCTGCTTGATGAATCAGGACTTTTACAATTGAAGGTGCTTTTTCTAATCTGTCCACTTGGGTGTTAGTGGTTAATTTGGCATAGTAATTTATTTTCATCAGTGTCGTAGGATTCATAGCCTGTAGACTGTAGCGCACGTGATTGACTTGAAGCTTATTCTTTAGGGCTGCTATTCATTTTCCCTGCACTTTTGGATACTTTAAAATGAATTATTTTCCTATTTACATGTATTATATAGCGGGAATTCCTAGCACTGACATTTATTTTGTACTACTGGAAGCTTACCAAAATTAAACACATTTACTTGATCAGTTGATTATAAAGACTTTTTTTTTTTCCTTAGCTAGATTCCACATCATTTCTCTCTGATGAACACTTAAAGTGTCTTCTGGATAAATACACATTCAAACAGAAATCCATCACTAGATGGATTTCTGAAAAAGAAAATGAAGGTGTTGAGGATAAGACACCTGACATCCCCCAACTTTCTAAATCTATCCTGTTGGAGTTACTAAATGGATCAGAAGCAAAAATCCAGAACACAGGGGTGGAAGATGGAAATATGAGCCAGAATGCAGAATGTGAAGCTTCTGTGGGTTATTATCTCACTAAAGCCTTGGCTGGGCATTGTATGTCAGAAGCTCTTATCGTTGAAGCAGAGAAAATGAAGCATCTCCAGTTTTCCAAAGACGAGGTTATTAGTAACAGAGAAGACTATTTTATGTCAAAGACTGTTGGCATTGGGAGACTTCAGAGGCCTTCTTTCTTGGATGATCCATCGTATGGTACCAATATGAGCCTTTCATTGGAAGACCAACACCTGAAACTCAGTCCTGCCGAGGAACCAACACCAGGTGAGGCTTGGAGAACATATATTTTGAAGAATAATTCATAGTGGCAACTCAATATAAAAATATGATTTGAAGTAAAGCAGGGGATAAAGATATATTTGCAAGTCACAGATGATACCAATAAGTGTAAGAATGTATTTATCAGTGTTGTTATGAGAGCAAGGTTGAGATTAGTACTCTTATGAAATACATTATTCTTGAAGATAATACTGTCATCTGAAAACAATGTTGATTTCAGAGAAAGTAGTTTGAATGGGAACAAATAATTGAAATAGATTTGCTTCATACTTTGAATTTTCAACTTCAGTGGTGAAAATTTGTCTCTAGGAATGAATTTGCAAATTTCCATCCTCATTGTGATTTTATTAATTTCTGTATGCAAAACTTCCTGTCCAGCCCACTCCTGTATCCTCAGGTATTTTTTCATGACTCAGTGCAGCTTCTTAAAATGGTACAGTTGCACAGGGTTCAAATAAGATGGGAAGCTTTTGACATAACAAAATATATAATTATCTAAGTTAGAAGTCTATTTCAAAATTAATGATTTTATTTAAAAAAAAAACTTGAACTTTTACTTCTAATGTAGATTACTTTAGAATATATTGCCTTTTAAATCCACACATGTATTTTTTCATCTGTTCGCTTTTAAGTCTATAATCTATTAATTCTGAACTAACTCCTCTGTCCTATATTTAAGACTTTCTCTTGATTTTTGTTTCCTCAATCTGTAGGCTCAAAATTCGAGTCTTTGTTGAACTATCACTCTCTTGCTTTCTACTTCTAATCATCGAGTATTGTTTGGTGTACTCCTGCAGTGTCACTCATACCCATTCCTTCTTTCCTCTTCCTGCTACATCTGGACCAATGTGATAACCCCCGGAAACCTCCCTGCTCTTATCTTTCCCCTCCCTCTGCCACTGAACTGATTTCATCAAGATACAGCTTTCACAACCACACTTTCCATCTGCAAAACTTCCGTTACTCTTCATCACCTATTGAATGAAATCTGAATTCTTTTTACTTACCCTTGAAGGCCTGCAGACTCTATTCATAAGTTCTCTTCTTAATTATTCTCTGATTAGTCACCTAAATGTTGCTCAGGTGATTACTAATTTTGTTCTTGGATTTCCACAGCTTTTCCATGTTTTCAGCGCTCAGGCCCTTTTCTTCCCAGGAATGTTTAGGAGTTCCTTTAATGTTACTAAATTCCAATTCCATTCTCACTGAAGGTGACTTTTCTGGCCCACTCTGTTAAAGTTTTTATTTCTCCTCTCAGTGTTCAAGCACACTGGTTTCCTATTGTATTATTTTATACATTCTGCCTTCATATTTTCACATACACGTTCATCTTCTCTTCCTTTGTGTCATGTAATTAAAGGAACAGACTACTGTGAGTATGATGCAGTAAACATGGGCATATAGATATCTTTTTGACATATTGACTTTATTTCCTTGGATATATGACCAGAAGTGAGGTTGATGGATCATATGGTGGTCCTGTTTTTAGTTTTAGCTCCAAAGTTTTCCATATGAATGTATAGTTTACATTCCCGCCAACAGTATGCTGGGGTTCTCTTTATTCCATATACTCACCAACACTTTCTTTTCATCTTTTTAATAATAGCCATTCTAACCAATATGAAATGACATCCCATCATGGTTTTAAATTGCATTTTCCTAATGATTAGTGATGCTGAGCATCGTTTCATGAGCCTCTTGACCATGTGTATGTCTTTTTTTGAGAAATATTTGCCCATTTAAAAAAATTAGTTTTTGGTTGTTTGGTTTCCATTTACATTTTGGACATTAACCGCTTATTAGATGTGTGGTTTTCAAATATTTTTTCCCATTCTGTGGGTTGCCTCTTTGTTTTGTTGTTTACTTCCTTTGCTGTGTAGACCTTTTTATTTGATACAACCCCATTTGTGTATTTCTTCTTTTGTTGCCCATACTTTTGAGGTACAAAAGGTACGAAAATATCATTGTCCAGACCAATGTCATGGAGTATTTCTCTTTTGTTTTAGTTTGGTAGTTTTATACTTTCAGAAATTGTATTCAAATCTTTATTTTGAGTTGTTTTTTGTATGTGGTATCAGGATCAAATTTCATTTTCTGCTTGTAGCTATCTAGTTTTCCTGGTGCCATTTATTGAGGGGACTGATTTTTTTCCCTTTGTGTGTTTTTGGAATGTTTGTCAAAAATCAGTTGATCAGAAATGCATGGGTTTGTTTTTGGGTTTTGTAGCCTGTTCTATTAATTGATGTGCCTGTTTTTATGCTAGTACCATGCTGTTTTCATTAACAGTGTTTTGTACCAGGAATTGAACTCAGGACTTCATGCTTGCCAGGCAGACAGTGTGCCACTGAGCTAAATCCTTGGCCCTTATCAGTGTTTTAAAAAATATTTTGAAATTAGGAAATGTGTTTACAGCTTTGTTCTTTTTGCTCAAGAATGTTTTGGCTTTTCAGAGTCTTTTACAGTGCTAGAGGAATTTAAGGATTATTGTGAAAACTGACTTTGGAATTTCTTTAGGGGTGGCATTGAATCTGTAGATCACTTGGGTTTGTACAACTATTTAACAGTATTAATTCTCTAATCTATGAACATGGAATTACCTTTTTATTTAATGGTCTTTCTTTCTTTCTTTCTTTCT
>RJWT010045161.1:0-11681 GCA_004365215.1 Cuniculus paca
AATGAAGTGAGCCGGGCGTGGTGGCTCACGCCTATAATCCCAGCATTCAGGAGGCTGAGACAGGCGGATTGTTGTGAGTTCAAGACCAGCCTGGGCTACAAAGTGAGCTCAAGGCCAGCTTGAACGGCACAGTGAGACCCGGTCTCAAAAACACCAGGGCCGGGGATCTAGCTCAGCGGCCTAAGCGCCTGCCTGGCGAGCACAAGGTCGTGAGGTCAATCCCCAGTGCCGCCAAAAAAAAAAAAAAAAAAAAAAGAATGAAGTGAACATTTTCAGGCACTAAGATCCTTCAGTGATGGCTAGTACAACAGTGAAAGGAGAGAAGAGAGAAGTAGTTAGGATGAAACTGTACTACAAAACCTTAGCTAAGCGGTTGTTGGTAGCCAATGCTATTGTTTAGAATATTACCTGTGTGAAAATATCAATATAGTAACATACAACTTCTCTCAGCATACAGAGAGATTAAATAAACCAAAATGTATTTATTAATTATTATTATCAGTACTGTTTTGATGTGCCTTGCATATTCAGAATGCAGTTAAAATTTAACCCTGGCATATCTGGAACTCTAAAATTTCAGTAGTATCTTTGTTCCTACTCTTTCTTTAGATTAAATTCTTGGGTGTAAGGCAATATGAAACAGAAATGCATATAAAAATATGAAAAATCTGTGTCAATTTCACCAAGAAATTACTGCAGACTTACTTTTCTTTACATATTTGTTTTACACATTTCTTTGCACGTTTATTTACATATTTGTAAATGATAAATACAAAGAAATCTAAGAGAAGCCAGTATTTATTGATTGCCATCAGTGATGCTTTTTATATTCTTTGTAATACTCATGAGAAAATTTATTTTATTTTACTGAAATGTAACAGGCCAAATATTAAATTAAATGTATCAACACAGGAACAATTAAAGTATAAAGCCCAGATTGTAACGTGAATTTATATTCAACCATTATATCTCCAAAATGTTTATTTGAATATCTCATTATATAAAAACATGATTAATTGCAATTATATATTTAATGTAATTAAAATTTCCTCTTTTTAAGACTAGGGTCTAGCCTAGCATGCACAAGCTCACAGGTTCAATCTCTTATAATTTCAAAAAAAAACTTTTTTATTAAAACACCATGATTAAGAAATTAAACAGATAGGATTATATAAACATTATTGTGCTGTGACTTATACATACAGAGAAAATCAAATAGATTTGTATTAAACATGGAAATGAATTTGAAAATATAAGAAAAATATGTTCTTGCTTCAGCAGCACATATACTAAAATTGGAATGTTACATAGAAGATTATCATGGTCTCTGTGCAAGGATGACATGCTAATTTGTGAAGCATTCCACATTTAAATATATATATAGATACAGATATAGATATAGATATATAGGCCCAAGAGGATAGAGTGTGGAAAAAATGAAGATAGTGAATCAAAAATATTGGTCTCCTCAATTTGGAAATTATGAAAAACTGATTCCATTAAAGAACAGGACTAATCTGTATTGTAATTTTTAAATTATGTAAATCATTTTTCCTGTACATTTTTCTGAACATTTAATAAACTTTATCATATGGATGGTTTTTTCTTAATCTGAAAGTAAAAAAAGAATTTTTTTTTTTTTTGCTTTCTGTTTCTTAGTCACTGCAGAAAAAGTACACATGGGAGAGTGAGAGTTTCGACACAGGGGTTGAGTAGAGAACAGAAGTTTAGCGATGCAGAAAGCAATGAGAATTAAAACCCAAAAAGAATTCCCTGAGATATGAGAAAGGTGACTTTATTTCCACAAAACATAAATTGGTATTAGATCAAGTGATTTTTAGGTTGTTAAGGATCAGAAAGATTATTAACCCTGATAGCTAGATGTTTATATGAATACAAATTTATAAGCATAGCATGAATACACATGATATTAAGTTTGTTGACTTTGCAAACACTTAATTCATTGTATTTTCTGGACCACGCATTTCTGTGATTACATTTTTACAATAATATCACAAACAATTCCACTCATGTGTCACATCTACTTTCTGTAGGAATACAAGTCCTCATGTATCCTCAAGGAAGATTTGAACTTTTGCCAGTGAGTCTTGTTTGTACAGTTTTGATGGACAACCCTTATCAATACCTGTTATTTATCACAGCTCTGCTCTGACAAGGCAAAACTGTCACTTTGATGACAATGGCCCATGGGGACAATGTTCTGGCAGGTACCTGTTGAAACTGATGACAGCTAAGCTGTATTAGGTGCATTTATATTTCTGATGATGTTGACTTTTTGATTGCTCATCAGCAAAACTGAATATCTCCTGCCATTCCCACCCAAAGTAATCATTTCTTAGCGTTTTCTTTTTTATGCACGTTTTCAGTGCATAATGATTTCTCATGGGGAGTCGTTAGACATACAAAACACATCTTAGTTCTTTTCATCTCTTTCCCCTCCATCTTTTGTTTCTCTTCCTTCTAGCAAAGTGGAAACAAATAGAACTAAAGAATATGTAAGGTTCTTATTAGCCAAGCACTTTACAACAAGAATAACTATTTCCAGTTAAAGGCTTGCTAGTCTGTCGTGTTAGACTCAATCATACGTTTATGTACTTGGAGACAATCTCAGTAAGAACCTCTATAGTATCCTCAAAACAGTTTTGTAGACAACTACAATAATTTTATCTGCTGATATTAACCTGTTGTCTTCAAATAAAATGTGTGTATCTCAAAAACATGAATAGTTCCCCTCTGTGCTGTTCATTTTAAATGTAATAAGATTCATAATGATTGTATCCACTAATAAATTCTAAGAGTCTCAGATCCTGGGGATAACTTAGGTTCCTTTAAAAAGAAACAAAATGAAAACAAAAAGCCATATAAGGAGGAAACCAGTGTCCTAGAGTTCTGTACTTAATAATAGCTTCACAAGCCGGGCGTGGTGGCTCACACCTGTAATCCCAGCACTTGGGAGGCTGAGACTAAAGGATCATTTTGAGTTCGAGACCAGCCTGGGTACAAAGTGAGCTCAAGGCCAGCCTGAACTGCATAGTGAGACTGTCTCAAAAAGACAAGGGTCAGGGATCTAGCTCAGTGGCCTAAGCGCCTGCCTCGCAAGCATGAGGTCATGAGTTCAATCCCTGGTGCTGCAAAAAAAAAAAAGAAAAAAAAATAGCTTCACGATGGAGGTGAGATTGAGTGTGAATAATCAGAGACCAGCTTTCCACTGACTTTTTCTCTTCTCATCCACAGATTACTTCACAACTTTAGTTATTAAAATTACAGTAATTTCATTTAAAAAAGCACATGTGTAATGAGTTGCAATATTACTGCAGCCATATTAATTTGTACATTTAATAAGTTCTATCTGGAAAGTAATAAATCATATGAAATAAAAAATTAATAGAACATTTAAGAATCATGATAAATAGGTTGAATATTCTCTTGGAAAATGTTTGATATTCTATTGTCCTTTTGTATAGCATTTTAATAAAAATACATATATTTTTTGAATATGAAAATAAGATTATATCACAAGGATTTGGACATAAGAAGAATGTTTACAGACTTAATGAAGGAATTAGGCTATGTTTTTCTCAGGTTTGGCAAATCTTACAGGTAACTCTTGCTTTATTATATATGTGTGTGTGTGCACGTGTGTGTATATGTATATATATATATATATATGTATATATTTAAATTCAGGATTCAATTTCTTATTGTCTATGCCTTCAGAGTTGATAACACATGCAATTCACAAAATAGAATTAAATATGTAGTGGTAACTCGGTTCACAAACTTAATTCATTCCCAGAATCTGGGGAAAATGGCTGCCTTTGTGTTCATGTAGGGAAGATGGCTGCAGTCATGTTTGTCCCACAATGCAGAGTCTGTAAACAGAAACAAGATTTTGGCCATATGCTTCTGTTTGTGAACCACATTGTTCATGAACAGAAGGGTTCACGAACAGAGGTATTACTGGGTAACATATGTGTATGTGTTTTCTATATGATTTATGTGGTCATACAGGTTTCTGGCTTAATCAGGAAAAGAATGTAGATATTCATACATTTGTGCTTTTATGCAGTGTGTATGAACACATATCAAATGTGTTAGTTAAGTGGCAGTTATAATAAAATAAGCTGTAAGACAACTCATGCCCTTGATAAAATCCTTCCAAAAATTTTCTAAGACAACTTTTTTTATGTCAAAGTGTCCCTTGTTGGGCATGTGTTAAAACTTGTTCACTAGCCCATGTCACTATTGGGTGTTAGTGGCGTTGCAACCTGGTTGGAGGATATTAGTTCATTGGGGGTGTACTCTTGAAAGGGGTTTGGGGATCCTAGAAACTTTCTTTATTTCTTTGTTTCCTTGTCATCATAAAATGAGGAGCTATATTGCACGGTGCATTCTCCAGCATATCTTCTGTCTCACTTCAGGTCCAAAAACATTGAGGCAAAGTGACCATGAACTGAAACACTGCAGTCATTAGTCAAAATCAGTCTTTCCTCCTCTAAAATACTTCTGATATTCTGAAAATAGCACACTTTGATTGACACATCACTTAAATGAAAGCAGATATTCTGCAGACTAAAAGTCTGTAAATACTTTAACTCTAAATGCTATTTCCACAGTAGCTATTCTTCTGTTTTTAAATCTTCTCTCAAACATCTTATCCTCACTGTGGTTACATCAATTTACCAAGCATACTTCTGCCTTAGGGCTTTTTCACTTGCTATTCTGTCTGTCCTGGACTCAATTTTCCACGTTTTCATTCTCAAAATTCATTCTGTCTTAACATTTATTTAGTTCCTACCACATACTCTTCTAAACACAGTAAGTGAATTATCACACTTAAAACATGTGACCTGTTTGGAAACAGGGGTTAAGTAAGCGTCATTGTTTAAGGATGGAAATGCAAAATGAAAGTCTCATCCATGACTCATACATTGCTAAAGTAATTAATTAATGGGTTGGAAACAATTTAAATGTGTTATTTAGTTATCTTCCCTTACCCTAACATACATACCTTCCTTGAATTGTGCTATTTGAAAAAAAAATGTTTATCAACACTTACAGTGAAGAGAAAAAGACACATTAAGGTCAGACACTTTTGGTGGAAAGGGAGTTTTAGGGAATAGCAGTTAATTATATAAGCTACCAATTGATTATTATTCCAAGGTAAATGTCAGTTCCATCCAATAGTTCTAAGAAAAGCATGCTACAACATAAATCGTATGTTGGTTGGCCATGCTCTCATAAGCTCAGGTGAAACAAATATCTGCACTGGGCTTCTTATTGTGCAACATCATGAGCCATAAAACAGGAAAATTAGACATTTTATTTTGAGTAACCAGAGTCACAATTTATCTGGAAGAGCACACATGTATTCAGGCTAGGATGCTAACCTACAGTAAAATTTACTGTTTTTTCACACCATCTCCCATTCAATTTTCTCAACTTCTATGATCACAATCAGGAAACTTAGGAAAGGAAGAGTGCCTTATTATTTCACCAGAATTAGAAGCTCAACTTCAATCCACCTGCTTCCATCCAGGAAACAAGTCATAGTAAGATGGTAAATTTCCATTCAGCATTGTAATATTATATTCTGAGGATGGTGTCATTTTTTTCCATTTATGCAAGGTTAAGATTTTTCTTTAACTAGCTATGTGCAAACATTTTAACCAGACAGATGTGTGTTCAAATCCTGACTGGGAAGAGTCATTATCAGAAATGTTGTCACATTTCTTTTAATATTTGAATCATGGAATGCTAATTATAGCTGCTTCATAGAGATAATATGACAATTAAATGAGAAATTATGAGAAAAATTGATCACAAGTCATGGAGGAGTCTATATTCAATACATAGTTTCTCTCTCTTTGTGAAGTATTAAGTGAGCATTTGCTGTTCAGTTATCGCAAGTATACCAATGTACTCTATCTTTCTATATATACTTTTGATCTATATGATTGTGTCAAAATATTTAGTCTGAACGCTTCAAAGTACATTACTTTTCTTTGATGAGAAAAGGATAGATGAAACCTTAGAACTTTCTATTTATGATGGAAAATTTGTTCCTCAAGCAAAATCTAGTCAAACTCCTCTGAGTTTTTTTTTTCAGCTAGATTTCATCCTGTGACATGCCCCCCACAGCCCAAATTTAGCAGCAGTTCTCCTAAATCAGTTTAGTCAGAAATGCTCACCCTCAGTAGCTGCATAGTGTAATATTTGATCAAGTTATCCATCCCTCATCATCCTCCCAGTGAAGTCTGATCTCCAATCATCTTGGCCTGCCTTCAACCGGAAATTTGTTAAGTAGATTTGGCCAGAAATTCCCTTACCCTCTAGATTTCTTTTCAGTAATCTCCCATTCATGGACCAGCTTCCTACAGTGAATACTCTTTGGCCGTAAGTTTCCACTTTCTTTGCATTTATTTTACATTGGCCCAACCTTTCTGCTCCACAACAGAAATCCCACTGCAGTAGTGTCTCTGTCTATTAACATACCATGGAATAATGTCTGCTTTATCCTTTTAACCAATGTTATGACAATATTTTCTGTATAATTGCGACGTAGATTCAATCTAATTTCACGACTTTTAAATCCTATCTCTTTCTGAAAGGCTCCTATCTTTATTTTCCGCAATCTTGCCCTAACAATTTAGCTCCTAACTTGGCTTTCATTTAACATTTAATTGAGTTGTTGAACAGTGTCTCAGAAAAAAAAAATGAAGAAAAAGGACCATTGGTTGAATAATCCCCTAGCTGCCATTCCGCTGCAAGATCCTCATCTGTGTAATTGTTACAGTTTCCAGACAGTTGCTCATTCTAAAAGCTAGGGGATTGTTTTGCTGATATTTTTGGATTCAGTGCTTTCTGGTGGTAAATTCAGAGAAATTTCCCTAAAAAGTTACATCAACATTCTTTTTTTCCCATTTTGTTACTATAATTTCTAGCATAATAGATGCCTAGTCAGTTTCCCTTTCTTGGCTCTTAATGTCTTTACTGCACATCATCTTCTCGGAGAAAGAGGCACAGACTCCCCTTGACCAAATTGGAGATTGTTCCACTGAGGCCTCTTTTGCATCAAGCCTCATCAGTGAGCCTTGTACTTGGCTTGGCCTGCTGAGGCCAGTCTTAGCAAAGAATCTGCTAAGAGCAATTAGCAGGAATACCACCTGTCCTTGTTACCCAATCAACCTTGATACCACATCTCCTACCTTTGTTGACTAAGTCCTTGGTCTTTCTGTAGGCTGGCTTAACAGGAATCCTGGTATCCCTGATGTCTCTTCTTGGTAAGTTTCTTGCCCCACTCCCTCGCACTGCTATAAACCCTCAGTTGTCTTTGTTGCATTTGGAATTGAGCTCAGGTCTGTACTGAATGATGTCTTTTTTCTCTACTGCAGTACTTACTGAATAAAATCTGTCTTCACCGCCTTTAACTACTGTCCAGCTCTGGTTTCCTTTGTCAAGGTGACTTTCTAAAATATTATCTCTTTGTTACAGCTTTTAAATTACTTCTCAAATGAAACAGAATGAAATATAATGGAATGAGAACCCACCTTCTACAAAAGTGCTCAATATGCTGCATTGTGTGAGCCTCTGAGTTTTCTCCCACTCTGTTCCTTCTTTTCTACATTGTTTCCACATGGATGCTGTATGCTTATTAGCAAGGACTAAGTATATACAAATTTTGTCAGGAAATCTTCAGTCAATTCTATAAGCAGTACTCCGAACTTCCTATCATTATATTCTTAATCTATGTGTTTTCTTTATTGCCCTTCTCAGTATTTCAAATATTCTTTTCACTAACTTATGTGAATGTTGTTAATCCTTCAAGTATAACAGTGACAAGCTCTTGGTGAGTACAGAGTAAATATGTTTCACTGTCTGCCTGACCTTCTGTCTGCCTGTTTGTTCTGTAGAGCCACACTGAAAATCATAACGACAAAAAAGGAAGGAAGGAAGGAAGGAAGGAAGGAAGGAAGGAAGGAAGGAAGGATATTTAAAAACCTGTTATTTTTCCCTTTAATAAGAAAATAATTTTTCAAAAGCTTCGATCAGGAAATGTTCTGTTAGAAGTGAAAAAAATAATAAATACAGGAGGAGGCACATGGTTCTAATTCAAGGACATATCTTGGTTCAAAAGGTTGACTAACCTCCTAAAATCCTTAATGTTGTAGATGAAAAGTCACTTCAGGGGGCAATTACAGGATATCCTCATTAAGCCAGTTGTACAAAGGCCATACAGCACGGGTCTAAGAGGTTAGGCAGTAACATTAAGAAGTAACCTGGAAAACCAGTCATTTGAACGACTTTGCCTTTGAGGTTACCTCACAGCAAGCAGACACCAAGCAATCACATTTGGTTTCAAGTCCAAAGCTACAAGAGTACAATGGATAAAGGAACCCTGCTGTCCCTTCCTATTTAACTAGTTTTAATTTGAACTTCAATGTTGTAGTTGGGTGACAAAGAAGTATATCTAAGGAATTCAAGAATGCTAAGTTTATTCAGGTTACATTTATTATTTAAGACAGGCATGTAGCTTAATAAGGATAGGGTCTGCTCTTATCAATAATATCCAAAAATGAACTAAAAGGTAATTAGTACTAAAGATGAGTTTTAAATCATAAACTTGGTGTACAGTTTTGTATAATTATGTATTGCTCATCTGGAAAAAATAAGGTTTAGGAAACTTTAAGGGACTTGAACATGGACAAGGGTCTACAATGGAGACAAAATATCATTTATCTTTTTATGTTGTGAGCAAAATCTATAGCAGAGTAGACATCCAAAATCTTACACAAAGCAATCATAGAGATACATCAGACAACCTCAGAAGAAAAATGTTCATTTTTCCATGTCTTTCTAACCTCTGCCACCAGTTTCAGAATTAAATTACTCCATTATTTTTCTTTTTTTGAGTTAGTAATTTGTCTCTTTGATTTCTCTGTTATTGAAAAAAACAACAAAATATCAGATCAACTGAAACTCAGAAAGAAAATCTTCGTTTTCTGAAGGAAAGGAGACACCTCCGTGGGACAGGTCCTAGAGGCTGAGCTGAGAAGTAACACATTTAGTAATTCTTTGGGGATAGGTGATCTAATCAATATCTCTGATAGTTTTTCCACACATAAGCTTGGTTTTCCCTCAATATCTCTGATAGTTTTTCCACACATAAGCTTGGTTTTCCCACCTAGCACTGACAAGCTTAATAAATCTATAGGGGAAAGTGTTTTGAGCAAGACTTCAATCGACCAAGGTAGGAGTAAGAGAGGTGGGGATAAACCATGATCTTTTTTCCTTTTAAAATTCTTTCTTGTCACACAAAATGTAAAGTGTTAATCCGTATGATTCTTTTAAAAACTACATGTGTTTGATATTTATAGCTTCAGAAAGAAGAAAATTTTAGTAGAATGAGACAGCAACGTAAGTCTATTTCTATCTTCCCTTTTATATCCTTAATAGAATACAATCTTGGGTAATCCTTGTGACCAATAACAGGACCACTACAGAGAGAAGCTTTGAGAGACACAGTTTATGTAACAGTCAATGTAAATGGAAACTCTTTGTTTTGGAGTGTTTTTTCTTCTTGCCAGGACTAGATGCCTGTATGTCTTAATATTTCTGGAAGTCTCTTATGGAAAGAAAGGTTGGGAGTCTATATAATTTCTAAATTGCCACATAGTTCAAAAAATCACATGTTTCTTCTTGATTCTTTGGCACTTGAAAATGTAACCAAAATCTCTCAGCCAAAGGATTAAATTTTCCTAACAAAAGACTACAGATCTTTAAAATTTATTTATTTGGTTATGCAGGAGGCTTAGCTACTATTCTTGGACTATTATCTCCTCAACCATGTCCTCTTTTCCTTTCTCTTAAAACTGATTACTTTTCAGTTAAAATAGTTTAGCTATTTTCTACTTTTATTTTCTCTATCATTCTCTACTTCTACTATATTCTGTACACAGGTGTTGCATGTTATAATGGTTTGATTTGTATTTTTTGCCTATATAATGATGCCAAGCTGATATGCATTTAGTAGCAACTGCTTTGAAATTTAAATCTGTTTTGGGCTTGTTATATGTGGTATAATCTTCTTCCATGGCTTCATGCCACAGGAGCAAGGTGATTTCCACTCAACTACAAGGTCAGCCTCAGGAAGTTAAAATAATCATATTCTCCAACTGTTTTTGTAACCAGTGATTTTCTGATACAGACATTCAAAAATCTGCATGAGATATTCAGCACTTCATTATAAATTAGGCATTCTGATAGATGATACCTTTCATCTGGAGTCTAATATAAGTGTTCTGAACATGTTTAAGTACACTAGGCTATGCTATGATATCTGGTAGGTTAAGTGTATTGTATGTATTTTTGACATATGATTCCTCATACTTTGAGTTTATAAAGATGAATCCAACTATTATTGAAAAATATCTTTCATTTTTTCAGAATAAAGAATGAATTCATTCTTTTCTCTTTTAGCTAGGCCTCTCTTGTCCTTTAATAGGTTAACATGGATCATGAGAGTTTGACTTGGAAAACTGTCTGTTCCTTGGCCTCTTCCTCTCCTATGTCCACACCTTCTCTGGTTCTGGGATGCTATGAGGTGAGCAACTTTGTTCCAGCATGTTCTTCTACTCTGATGTTTCTGCCTTACTTCAGATCTAAAGTGATAGTGCAGTTCTATCATGGATGAAAACTTCTGAAACCATGAGCCACAATATACCTTTCCTCCTTTAAGTTGTTTACTTAAACATTTTGTCACAATAACAGAAAGTTGATTAACATAGATGTCATGGTACAACATGTTTTTGAACCTATATTAAAGCACAAATCAAATATAAAACAAAACAAAAAAATTCAGTACAGTTTACAAAGGACTGAAACTGAAAAATAACTTTCAATATACATTAAAAGCATATTAATAAATTTTAAAAATGGCTAAAGCCAGTAGCTATTTCAAAGAAAGGCAAGCATCTTTGATGCTTGAATTCTTAAACTGATTTTCCACTTCAAAATCAGTTAGGGAAATAACTATAGTAATACTTGGTCATGAATGCTTCTGTTTGCAGACAATTCATTTCACAAACTGAACAAATGCATTTAGGAAAATTTTGCTTCTGTTTGAAAACTCCTCATTGACTTACAAACATGACCATGGCCATTTTCTCCACACAAACACAAGTCTGACTACTTTTCTCAAGTTGTTGAACAAATTAAGTTCATAAACTGAGGTACCACTGTACAATGAGAGAAATCTCACTGGCAAAAATTTCAAATACCTAAAGTATCAGGTAACAAGGACGTGAGGTAGTGAGAAATGCAATCTCAGTGTGTTATATAACATTCGTTGTTTAGATGTAAAATATCTCTTTGGGTGGAAGGTGATTGGATCATGCATGTGCTATATTCATCATTGTAAGTTCATCAATTGATGATTTAAGTAAGAGATATGCTATTAAGAGATGGCACTTAATTGGAGATGGTTCAAGGGGTATTATGTGAAAGGATATATTCTTGTCCCAGGATCTTCTCTTCTCTGCTTTCTCTGTGTCATAAATTGAGAACCGTTCTTCCACCATGTCCTTCTGCCTTCTTGTTCCTGTCTTGGAGCCAGTCAATCATGGACTGCTGAAATAGTTGATACATTGTGTCAACCTGAG
>RJWT010045162.1:0-11683 GCA_004365215.1 Cuniculus paca
AAAAAATAAAAAATGAAGAAAAAATGTTCAAGCCCAATCTGAAAAACAGTGAGATTTTTCTCTAAGTGAGAAATAAAAAGTTTTGATGATGTAGCTCAAAAGCCTGGGTTCATTTCCCAGTAACTCAGAAAAGAACTAGAATACATATATGAGAATTTTAACAGTGTTTCTACATTTTATCCATATGATAGTGTTATGATTTGTATCTAGATGTTCCCTCAAAGCCTCATGGGGTCATGGTAGGTAAGGTGGCTAGATATAGGGTGTATGATGGTGGGATGAAGAGTAGGATGCTGGGATTAAGGATGCCCAATCCTGGGTATGAGTGCTACCTGCCCTAAGGGTGGGTAGCCTGAGTAGAACATAAGTAACAGAAAGAAGGATCCTCCTGTCACCTACTGATGCTTCTGTTGCTGCCTCCTCCCTGCTCTGTGATGCTCCTCTGCCCTGCCAACCTGCCTTGGAACCAGTGATTATACACTGAAACTTCTGCAAACTGTGAGTCAAAATAAACCTTTTAACTTTGCGTGTCAGGTATTTGTCTCAGCAATGAGAAAAGTAACTTACACACATGATACATTTAAATGATAACATCCGTAGGGCACTTTAGAGTAGAAAATGAGTTGTAGTCAGTCAACTGGCAAAGGACTTCAGATGCCTCAGGTCCTACGTCACTGCCTCATAGGCTGAAAAATCAGTTTACTGTACAGGAACTGCAGCACATGTGCTGTAAATTTTCCCTGGTTCACATAGGGACATGAGGGACAGTGTTAAGGTTTGTGTCTAGGATGTACCCCAAATTCTCATATATTAAAAAGTGGAACTTTTGAGATGTAATTGGATGATGAAGTTGCTACACTAATCAGCAGATTAATCCATTCATGAGTTTATAGCTGAATATAGTGTTAAGAGGTGGAAATTTCTCAGACAATCTGGCTCTTTGGGGGCATGAGCCAACAGGTGTATTTTTGTCCCTAGATCCTTCCCTCTCTGTTCCCTGGCTACCATGGGTTGATCAGCTTTCTTCTGTCACTCCCTCCCACTATGCCATGTATGCCTGGGAGCTAGCTAACTATTGATTGAACTGTGACACAAAATAAATATTTTCTTTTTAAACTGCAGTGTTGGGTATTATGTCTTAGCAATGGGAACGTAACTAATACAGAAAATTGGTACCAGAGAAGAAGACTCATTGATGTGACTGCACCTGATCTTTTGATTTAGAAGCTTTTAGAACTAGTTTGTAGGAAGAATTCAGAAAGTTTTGGAAGTGCTAGCTAAAGAAGTCCTAGGATGCTTTAAATTGAGATTGATGGGTGGTTCTCATTGATGCTCAGAAAATCAGAATAAAAGGAAAGTGGACTATAAAAGTCAGGCTCATGAGGTTTCAAATAGCAATGAAGACTGTATTGGAAACTGAACTGGAGGCACGTTTCATTTTGCAAAAAATCTGGTTTCATTTTGTCTATCTCTTGAGACTCTGCAGGAGTATGAAATTAAGAGCAGAGGACTAAAGTAATCTGATAGAGAAAATTTCAAGATATCCCAGTACATTCAGTATTGCCGGTTGCTTTCATCCAGATTTATAGTGAGAACTGAGGGCAAAAGCATAGCAGAAAACTTTGAAAATCTTGTCCCAAAGGAAATCACAGTAAACTGGGGCAAAAGTAGATGTGGTTGCTGAAGAGATCAGCACCACTAAAAAGAAGACAAGTCCTTCGCATTGGGACAATAGAAAAGATAGCTTTAGGCATCCCAGGAACTGGCCAGATGGCACCTTTTGCAGGCAAGTGGGTATAAATAGATAAATTGTTTTGAAAGACTCTTCTTTGAGAGGAGATTCCTGGAGCATTGCTTTCTGGGACATCTAGGGAAGTGCTTCCCCAAGTTCAGTCATCTGGGCACTCAGAGGCCTCTGCAGCCATGGTCCAAGGGGCCAGGCTGTCATTGAACCTGGCAGCAGACCTTGGAATCATCCATGTGGTGCTGATTATTCAGGCATGAAAAATGTAAGAGTCATGGTATTATGAAAAATTCCATGCAAATTTCAGAGGAAGGTCAAAAAGCCTAGACACCGTGTGTAAAGTTGTCACAGTGAAGGTAAAAGTGCAGTGGAGACCTCAAGACTGTTGAAAATGGCAAGAATGCGAATCATCTGCTGAGGAAAGTCACAGGCAGTGTAGATCAACCCATGAGAGAAGCCATGTGACTAACAATCAGACTTAGATGTATAGGAGTTAATGTTTGTCCTGCTAGGTTTTGGTATTGCATTGGTCAGATTCTTTTCCATCCCCTATTTCTCCTTTCTGGAACTAGAATGTTCACCTTGTGTCATTGTATATTGAAAGTATTTAACTTCTTTTTTCCTGTCCTATCAGGGCTCTCACCTAAGGGTTTGTCTTAAGTCTCAGAGGAATCCTTAGGCTTAGATTTTTCAGCAATGCCAAAAGTATTAAGATTTTGAATTCAATGCTTTTTTCATAAGGAGATAGACATGAACATTTTAGGGGCCAAGTTGGAATGGTATGATTTGGATGCAAGGCATCCCTGAAAAGTCTCAGGAGTTTTAAAATGAGGTTTCTGAAAGGTTACTGGATCATGCATTCATCAGTGAATTCTTCCACTGATGAGTTCATAATTGACTGTGCTATTAGGAAGTGGGACCTTTTAGAAAAGGTGAGTCAATGGGGAGTGACCTAGCAAATTTATTCTTGTCCCTGACTCTTCCCTTCTCTCTGTTTCCTAGCTGCTATGAGTTTAGCAGCTTTGCTCAACCATGCCCTTTCACCAGCTTCTGTCTTGGGGTCAGCTAGCTGTGGATTAAACCATGAGTCAAAATAAGCGTCTTCTATAAATTGGAGATGTTGAGTACCATGTCTCAATGATGGGAAGGTAACTAATACAAACAGTAAAGTCAATATCCCAAATTTCTTTCATTTATCCCCTCTATTTATTCCTACAGTAGATAATTTTTATTTCTAGAGAGAAAAGACAGCACTCTAGGCAAAATTGGAAAAATATCTTTTAAATGTGAATTAAAACTTTAATTAATCGTTATGCTAAGGGAAAAAGGTACCCCGAAACTCTGCAGCTACTTAGTAACTCATGAATATAAATCAGAAACTTTAAATTGCTCTTTAAACAAATATTTGGACACTCATTATTATCAGTAATTATATGGCTTATCTGACACAAAGGAAAATTGAAGGAAGGAGTTTGAGCTTAAGATTCATTTTATTTTTAGTGCATTTATTTCTATAAAGTACAAGCCCAACAAAGTGACTGCCCAAGTGGCTGCAATGGAAGAATTTTCTAATGGCTCTAGCTTGCAAAATAGAGTTCCTTCCATGAACTTTCATAGAATTTAAAATTATATTTGTCATGTGTTTAGGTGAAGTCAAGAATGTTCTTGTTTAGTAAGACTAAGTGACGATCATTCTTTCAAATTAACTCCTTTGTAGGGATTCATCTTTTAGAAATCTGAGTTCTAAGAAAATGAGATGTACGATCAACAAAGAGATCCATTCCTAACTCTGATGGAGGACTCAGTCATCTTCCCTGACTGTCCCAACATAAGGGCCTTAGGAAGAACAGAGATGAGTAGGTGAAATAGGTATGGGGGATACATATTTGAGTGTCATTGCAGCCCTGGTTCTTCTTGGAGTTTATTTTGAAATTATTTGGTTATTGGAGGTTATTTCCCTATTGCATTTATTTTCCTTTTGACTTCCTTTTGGGGGATCTCTTCCCTGTTACTTTACTCTTCATTTCAGATGAAGGATGGCAGAGTTGCAGAGGCCCACTAAAGAGTAAAAAGAAGATATGGCCTAGAATGGTCTAGGTGCAGAACTCTCAGAAGCCTGAGAGATGTGGATGAGAGTGTATGAATTCACTCTCCAGGAGCATTAACTGAGGGTGTATAATTACTGCACAAGGTATGAAATGCAAACCTAGGAAGCCTCATTCCCTGACATAATAGATCTTTACCAAGGAATGCCAGTTTTTAGCTGGAAAGTTATCTAGAAAGACAAAAGAACACAAATGAGAGTAAATGAACAAACAACACAGAACAAGCTTTATTCCAATCACACAGCTTTTTTCCAAAGGGACTACTGGTCATCCCTGGGTAGTTGACTAGATTTGGGGTTTTTCTCTTTCCCTGCTCTTGCACATGTTGATCCCTCTACTTCTAACACTATGAACACCACTTCCAGTCCTCAAGTCCCACTGATCCTTCAAGAAGCAGCTCACATGAACCTTCTTTGTGAGGCATGAGAAGGATGTGGCTTCATTCCTGTCCCTGGTCCAGCTGGTCCTGTTCTGGGATACCAGCACTCCTTCCATATCATTCCATCATATGACACATCATGACATATTTTGATACTTGCTTACATGTCTACTCATCAAATGTATTAGTGACTGGAGACTGCCAATCACATGAGGGACCTGCCTCAGGCAATTGAGGACAATGCCCTGTTCCTTTATGTATCTTAGGGTCTAATGTGAGGTTTGACTCATAGTTGGTGCCCAATAAATGCTTGTTGAACAGTCTTTGGTAAACTTAAGATATATTTAATAAAAGGAAATTGGCACATGTTATAGCACATCACTGATCCTTCTCCCTTTACCCTCTGTCTTTAGAAATGCTTCCTTTTCATCCTGAGGGGAAATAAATAAGTAGGGAGTGCCTTCTGTCTCTATTTTGTGGCAATTCCACAAATGTAACTAGCTTTCTTTCTTTTGCCTCTTCCCTTTCTTCTCAACAGAAGGAAAACAGCAGGACTTGTAAAACCCAAGGCAGAGGCCATTATGAAACTCACTAAAATCAAAAGAGAAAAAAAGCTTGGGTCCTTGAGAAAGTAATTTTCTACTTTTCAAAGGTCATATAATTTCTACCACCTATAAATTCTTCAGTCTGTAATATGGAACTTGGATAGATATTTTTCATCCTACCTCACAAAACTACAAATTAAAGAATCTCTACTATACCTGAGATTTCACTTCTTGATGTGAATAATTCAATGCCTATTTATTAAATGTTTATTATGTGCAAGATGGAATCCTGCAGGATGTGGGGGAATATGTAAGGAATCAGAGGATGTCATATTTGGAAGAGTCATATTTGGAAGATGTCATATTTGGGGGAACACAAGCTTTCTGTTACAGAGATAGACACTGAGACCCCTGACAAACAACAATTTAAACTGGGATAAGTTTTTTTGTTTTGTTTTGTTTTTTGTTTTTTCTTTGCTTGATTTGCTTTGTTTTGTTGTTTGATCTGACCAACCTTACATGCTTCTGAAGAGACAAAAATATAAATGCAGAGACTATTACTTTATAGATTAGTAAAGGTCACAGCATAAAAAGCTAGTGAAGAATCCAAAGAGTGAATGAGTATTTCGGATAACAATTCATGGCCATCATCATCACTATCACCCTCATTAACAATTACTCTGTGCTGTGTGCCAGTATGCTGTGTGCTTTATAAGTAATCTTCTTCATCAACTAAGATGAGGTCATTAATTATTTAAAAGATGAGAAGTCTGAGGTTCCAAATGTCCAGGTTTCAAGACTCTGGGAATCAGAATTCATGGATTCCCTTTCTCTTTCTGTACTATATAACTATTGGCATTTCTTACCTTCTCTAAGCCTCTGTTTACTAACCCATTCATGGAACAATATGACTTCCTGATTCACTAAGTTGCTGTGAGAATCTTGAGGGGTACAAAACATGGAAAGCTGGGTTTGCAAAAGGTAATCCTTGCAAGTTAGTTGTTAGTGTTCTTTCTGTCGTTGTTGTGTTACACTAGTCATTGCTGCAGCTAGTTTTTGTTATAACTTGAGTGGATTTGAATCTCCAGGAACTAGCAAAACATCACCTAGAAGAACACAGTGTATTTCAAAGAATATTCATGTAAATAATAATAATGACAATAATAATAATAATGCTATAACAACTATAGACACTTCCATGAGCTTGCCATGTATCTAGAAATGTGTATTCTGGGGACAGGGTTAGAGCTGGTGACACAAGGTTTTTGTGAAGAAGACTTGATTAAGAAGGTAGAGATTCATTGTCAAACACACCGATTTTCCCCAGAGGATCTTGAGTTCTAGGTTGCAATATGATCGTTGAGACAGAGGCCATTTCTTCCCTGATAGGCAGAGAAAGCTAGGTCTTTGGGTAATTCCAGAGTGGCCCCAGGAATGTCCTTAAACAGAACATGTCAGGGAGAGTGTTGTATTCAAAATAGCCCTCAGGGCAGTGAACCCCAAAGGAATGAGTCAGAACCTAAGAGTCCTTAGGCATGGTTAGATATTAGCAGAGAAGACAGATGGGAAAGGGCTGAATTAACATAGTACAGTCAGGATGATAGTGGATATATCCTTGGATGGAACTTTGGAAAGAGACTGATCAAGTTTTCAGTATATGAAACCATACTGATCATGTTGATGTGGATCATCAAGCTCATTGAGTGAGTTAAAGTAAGAAAGGAGAAAAAGAATAAGGAGTGTGATGTCAACCTTCAGAAATAATGTTTATTCATTCATTAGTTCTTTATGATTTGTTCTCTTAACAGTAAATGAGCACTTGTTATGTGGTAGGCCTTGACTAGACACCAGAAATTCCATGAGAAAAAAGAAAGACTGATCATTAAAAAGATGTCAGGCACTGATCAGGTCTTTGAGATAAGTTAATTTTTGATCTTCTAAAGAACTGTGCTGTATGAGGTTGTTATTGTCATTCGACCAATAGTAGGGAAAGGCAGGGATGATTAGGGATCATAGTCATAACTTTTCCAAGACCATACAGCTAGTAAGAAATAGTTCAGCTAGAATTTAACTCAGTCAGCCACCTCAAACATCAAGAGAAAAATAAAAGAGAAACAAAAATAAGGAATATCCCCAGTTTTGATTTTTAAACTCTCTCAGCTTCGATTTTCTAAAGTGGCTGTGGTTAAATTTAGCAGCCCACAATTGCTACCCAATCCAGCCAGCATGGCTGACTACAAGATTTTAGGATGTCACTCTTTGATTAGGGGCATCAAAATAGGCTGCTGAGCCACCCTGGCCCAGCACAATGGGGGCTCGATTGGGCTGTGAGTCAGCCAGGAAGCCACTGTGAATGTCAAGTACAAACATCCCAGAATAGCTGTCCATTGGGCACAAGGACTGTGTGGCTGCCCTTGGACTGCCAGCCTGTGAATTGAAGATGGCAGTGAACTTGACAAGATGGGTCTGCGCCAAAAATAATCCCTGTCTGCTTCAGAACCCTCCTGGGGAAGTGAGAGAAGACTCTTAATAGAAGGGAATCAGGAGCATAGGAACCACTGAGCTCCCTGGAGACCTAAAGGAGCCCACCGGTTACCTTTCCATGTCTAAGGCACAGGAAATACTCAGCCTGAGCCTACACCAATATGCCAACAAACCTTTTAAAATTTTAATCTACCAACAAAAGGTCTAAAAAATAAAGAATAGAATCTTAACTGAATTCAGCAAGTAGAATTCTCACTAACGATGTGAATCAAGATAGCACTGGAAATGTAAAAAGGTATTCAGAATTTCATACATCAAATCCTTAAATAGGGCTCATGAAGTGGTAGGCAAAGTACTTGTCACTGGACTCTCAACGATAAACGATGCATCACTGAATACCAAGCCTCCATAAGTCCAAGTTTCTTAACCAAATACTTGAGAGTTTTCCCTTTGGGAGGATTTGTAATGTATTGTTCAGGCCTCCTCAGGTCAAATGTAGAAGAAATACTTGTCAAATTGGATTAAAGGAAACAAAAAAGAATTTCTTCGCTCATGTTACAAAAGTGAAGATTTAGGAAGTCTTCAAACATAGTCTGATGCAGGGGCCAAAGCAATATCACTAAATTTGTCATCTCATTTGCCTTATTTCTCTTCCATCTTCTGTTTTGTTTCCATTCCCAGAAATATCTGTTTTTTAGCTCCTAATGTCTCTAGGCCTTTGTATTCACAGTTCATGGGTAGTGAGATTCCTATAAAGGCTTCAGGATTAACTCTGATGAAAATGACTTGGGTAATAACCTTGTCCTGAACTATTAAATTGTAAAGGTTAGTGAGCTATATTCATTGTTTAATGCTAGAAACCACGCCCAGTCACATGGAATCAGACACACAAAATTCACATGAACTCTATGTAAGAGAAGGATAGTCTCTCTAAAGAAAATTACCAAGGTTTTTCCAGAGGAAGAATTCTATATACTAGATGTGAAGAAACATTCGATGAACATTACATGTGTTTAAGAAGGCTGCACCTGCTCTAAAGGAGTTTCCAGATGGCTGGAAAATTCTATTCCTAGTCCTGGCATTAAAGAGCTGAGTAACGCTAGAGAAATCCTTCTTTCTCTTATAGCCTTGGCTTCTCTTTTAAAAGGAGATTTGTTCCAATTTCTTAGCAGTAGAGTATTTTGTTTAGTTAAACTCTGTATGAGAAAACTAATACCCAACTTATATATCTTGTAGCTACTTGTTGGGAAAATGCACTACTCTTCATTGTCTTTAGGATAACCCTATAGGCTTCTATATTTAGAATAGCAGGCAAAGGGTACACCTTTTGAGGACTTAGTAGGTGTTACACTAGTTATAATAGAAATAACAAACACAAAGAGAAAGAAGTAAGGTAAGGGGATCATGGTCAAGTGAGTTCCCACGGTGGGAAAATGGAACTGAGTCTCACTGGATAACCCATAGGATGATGCATATATGCCATGGACTTAGAACATACACAGCATTTATCCACTTAATCTGCCTTTTCCAAAAGGCCACAACCAGATGATGTTAATGTCCTGACATTTCCAGCCTGCCCTGCTCAAGTGACCAGAGAAAGCCTTCAGTCAAGGAGCAGCAAGTTCTGGCTCCAAAAATGTTAAATGTTGAAGGAACAAGGGATAAGCAACACTAGGAACAGTTGCAGAGATTGAACAACAGTCTATGATTGAGAACTATGTTTTTCCACACTACATAAGCTACCTACAGAATCATGAGCAGCAAAAGTTCCTGCCTTCACAATGCTTACAGTCTAGAAAGGGAGGATGAAGGGAAGATGTTTCAAAGCAGTACAATATGACAGCAATAAGAATAGTGTAGGTAACACATAAAGGTTGCTAATGTACTCCAAAACTCATTTTGAAATTTAGTTGCAGTTGTGGTGATATTAAGAAGTGTAGCCTTTCAGTAAATGATTAAGTCTTCAGTGCTCTACCCTCAAAAATTGGTGGATGGATGCCTTACAAATGGCCTAGAAAGATCTACCGTAGGCTTTTGTGTCTTCCTGTTCCTTCCACCATCTAAGTGTTCAAGGAATCAATTTGGAAGCAGAGAATGCAGCCCTTACCAAACATTGGATCTGTTGGCACCTTGATCTACTTACAGCCTCCAGAATGGTGAGAAATAAATTTTTTACTTACAAAATTGCCACCTTAGAAATTCTGTGATAGCAGCACATATGGACTATGACAGATTCATATGTATTCATTGTTGGGAATGGACAACATCATGGAAGACTTGAAAAAATAATATGTCAGCTAAAATCCTCAAATTAATCCCTCCCCTTCACTCATATTTAGGTTGGTAGAAATTCCATTATCTTCCTTGAAGATTCCCTCTTATTATTTGATCAACTTTTCCACCTCAAAAAATATTCTCTTATCGAAGCTCTAACACCAAGTAACATAGCATGTGACCTTTATTAGAGAAAGTCTTAACAAATGTAATCAAATTAAAATGAAGTCATTACAATGGACCAAAATTCAATATAACTAGCAGCACATAGGGAGAACACTCTACAAAGATTGTGTTATACTTCCACATACAAAGGAACTGCCAGAAACCAGGCAAAGAGCCTTACTTGATAATTCTAAGAATGACAAAAACCCTGATCATGTTGTTGTATTACACTTTTTATTCTTCAGATCTGTGAATAAATTCCTCTCATTCAAGTCACTGAGTATGTGGTATTCTGTTACACTGTCCCCAGAAAATTCTCTTTCCTTTCCTTCTTTTTTCTAAATGATCTAAGGAATTTAAGGATTATATATTCTTTCCTTATATGTTTAGACTTAAGCAAATGATGGAGAATATAAGATTGTAAATTAGACTTAAAAGTGTTTCCTATCTATAGCCATTGCATATAATATGTTGAGTAATTATTTTCCAGTGCTCAAAATCTATCATCCAATTTGGTAAAGAAATAATTCTTTTTTTTTGAAGAGAATAAAACAAATACAAAATAAAACAGAACGTTCAATCAAAACAAAGCAAAGAATGTCATACAAGACTTCAAGGCAAAACAAAAATAGACCAACAATGATTACCATGTTGCCCCTTGCTATTTTCAAAATAACTTCCCATACCATAAAGAATAATAAGATCAAACACAACAGAACAGAATAAAACCAATCAATATAAAACAATGAAAGCAACACAGGACTTCAAAACAAGGCAGTTGAAATACTACAGTGACTACTGTAATGTATCTTGTTATCTTCAAAGTAGCTGTTTATATCATCAGACATAATAAAAACAAACAAAACAAAATAGAATAGAATAGTCAATCAAAACAAAATAATGAACATGATACAAGACCTCATAACAAGATTAAAGGAAATCAATAATGGCTACCATAATACCTCTTGTCACCTTCAAAATAGCTGCTCATGACCTCAGGTATAATACAATCAAATAACACAGAATAGAATAAAACCAATCAAAAGAAAACAATGAAAGCAATACAGGACTTCAAACAAGACTGCAGGAATACAACAGAGCCTATCATGATGCATCTTATCTTCAAAGTAGCTGCTTAGCCCATCACACATAACAAAATCAAACAAACAAAATAGAATAAAATCAATCAATAGAAAACAAGTAAAGCGATAAAGGCTTTGGAACAAGATAATAGGAAGTTAATAATGACTACTATAATCCATTTTGTTATTTTTGCAATAGCTCTTCATGCCATCAAATATAATAAAATCAAACATAACTAAACAATAAGGCCTAGCTAAACAGAACCATGAGAACAATACAGGGCTTCAAAACAAAATTATAGATTAACAATGGCCATTGCCTTCTCCCTGGAGACATCTTCTCTCCTTTCACCTTCACAACCTCTATTTTATATTTTGGATCCCACTGATTTCCCCAGTTTCTTATACTAGGGAGACAATACAATGTGCACCCATGTGACTCTGAACCTTTTCACCCATAAGCATGCTCTCAAGTTGTAGCCATTTACCTACAAGAGTCTCAAGGTTATTTTTCTTTATAGCTGAGTAGCTTTCCATTGTATAGAAATGCCATATCTTTCCTTTCCATTCTGCAGTGGATGGGAAAGCTACCCCTACTGTTTATTTCTGGTTCCCTGTCACACAGAGCATTGTTCTCTCTCCCCTGACTCTCAATCTATGAATTTCCTTTTGAGTTAAGTGTGTTTGTTGGATAAAGCATATTGATGGATCCTGTCTCCCGATTCACTCTATCTGTGCCTCTTTGCACGGGTGAATTGAAGCTGTCTACATTAATGGTCATGGCCAACATGCCCTGGCTCATCTCTGCCATGCTATTTTCCTGCCACTGGCTGTGTACTTTTCCCCTCAATTCTATTGTCTGTCCCACTTGGTGATCCCCACCTACTGATCCTCCTGAAACCATG
>RJWT010045163.1:0-11682 GCA_004365215.1 Cuniculus paca
TGTGACTCGTTGGAGGCCACCATGACAATAGTTTACTACAGAGTGTGACAATCTTTGTAGTCATTAGGAATTGTATTATTTTCCAAATTCTACATTTTGTATTAGCCAGAAACTTGGTTCCAATATTTCCTAAGGTTTTACATGGCCTAAGAAAATTACAGGGAGGAAAAAATTCTACAGAAGGAAAAAAATGGTATAGGTAAATAAAATAAGGAGGGGCTGGGGATTTAGCTCAGCGGTTCAAGTGCTTGCCTCAAAAATGCAAGGTCATGAGTTCAATCTCTGGTACGAAAATAAATAAATAAATAAATAAATAAATATAGAAGTTCTTATTCAAACAGTAGTGATCATAGAATCACAGGATAGCAAGAGGTACATGTGTGATTGAGGGTTGCTTCTGTTACAGATGAAAATCATGGCGTACTGGAACACATGTACACATATGCAACAAACGTCCCAGAGATTGAAAATGTTGCAAGTTAATATGGTTCATGAAGAAATAATACTTTTTTTAGGTGAAGTAAAACAAACAAACAAAAAAAAAAACACACAAGAACAAGAAAGTAATTTGATTGTGTAAGCAGCATTCCAACTGGAATTTCCAAAGGCCTCTAATTTGGATATTTTGTTTTCTCCAATGACAAAATTATTAAAATGGTAAGATGACTGATAATGTTGGAGGATTGGATTTGAATTCAAACTGATATAAGAAGTTGGAAAGATGTAAGGGCTGCCAATGTTCTGTGCCTTATTCCAAGCCCTTATGCAGAACTATGTGTATGTTAATCTGTACAAAAAATGTAAGACCGAGAGAATTAAATCATTTTTCTCAAGGTCACATTGTTTGTCAGTGTGGGAGACAGGATTTGTAGCCAGATATGATGACTTGTTTTGATCAGTTTGATAGAGAAAAAGTATTTGTTTTTTTATTGACTGTATGAAATGAGAGAATATAGCACCAAAAGGAGAAAGAACTGATCACACATGCAACAAAAACATCTTATACAAGGATTCTTAATGCTCTTCTAAATCCTCAGGCTGAATTAAAAGAATTTTTAGATAAAACGATAATGATGTCTCAAAATAATTAACCAAATCAAATACTGAACCTTCAAATATCAAATTATGAACATATTTCCCTCTGGCTAGATGTATGTGAAAGAGTATTTTTAAAAGCAATAAGCTTCCTGTTTCTGGATTCCAAGTAATCCCTCTTAAAACCTTCAAAAGTTGGAAATAAAGACCAAATCTTGTTTAAAACTTTAAAACAATTCGTATTGCAAAACCTTTAGTTTATTTGCTTGTTTTCTACAGATACCTCCCCAGTTGTTTATAACCAAAGATTTTGCTCTTTTTTAGCCAGGAATATTAACTGATTCATTTGTCTGGAACCCTTTGTAAGTTCTTGAAACTAGTTGCAAAATGCTCATTTTTATGCACATTTTTTCTTGGAATTGTACATTGGCATTGTCCATACAACAGTAATAGTGGCAGCTCTATTAGATGCTGTTAAAAGTTCTAGTTTCCTCACTGGTAGTGTTTGTTTGTTTGTTTGTTTGTTTGTTTTCCAAAGTTGGCATTTCTTCCCAGTGAGGAAAATGACTCAATACTTAGTGTCACCACATAAACACAGAGCATGCCCCTGGGGTGCAGAAGCAGGAGGTGAGAACAGGGAACTATGGGGCTGTCCTCTAGTTCCAGGTTTTCTTAGAGCTCTATTAGATTTAAATGTCCAAGATTGGACTTAGTAACTTTGGCAAGTTCTGGAAAGTCTGACAAATATCCAAAGAAGAGTTGTGAAATGTATTAAAAGGCTAAGGAAATGGGCTTTATGAGCAATCTAGAGGAAGTAGGGATAGTTCATAAAAGAGTAGCAGATGGCGGGATTTAAGATCTGTCGTCGTGTTTGGGCAGAGCTATTATGGGAGTGGTGTAGTTCCATGCACACCATGAAGGGGGCTGACAATCAAAATGAGGACATCTATAAGGGCTACAAGACCTTGGGTTACCAAGGAGGGGAGTCAGCTGTAAAAACAGGCTAGAAGTATCTTGATCTAGCACTGCCCAAGGCTAGATATGCCCTCAGCTGTCAACTGACTTGGCCCTATTTGTGACACATGAATTATTCAGAGCCCAGTGAGATTCAGAGACTAGACCAGAGGGGCAAGACCCCAGCATCCTGGCCCCCTTTTTTAGGGAATCCTTCTAGAACGCTGTAGTACCACTAACTATACTGTGCTCCTTGTCAATCACCCAAGGCCTCAGAAGAAATTCAGGTTTGGGATTGTAGCAGACCTAGATTAGCACCCTACCTCCACCACTTTATCAATTGCCAAAATCTTTATTTTTAGTTTTTCAGAGCTTTGTTTTCTCAGTCATTGGATGAAGGCAGAAATACTTAACTTAAAATATTGTGAGAATCAAATGAAACAATCTAGGCCAAATACCTCACCCATTGTAGGTGCTTAATAAGCCTCAGTTTCTCTCCCTTTCTGGGACAGGGCAGGACCGCAGCACTGGGAAGAGAGGAAGAAATGCTTAGCTAAACCACATATAGGAAGCACATATATTTTAGAGCTAAACTTTGGGTGATTTTTTTTTAACACCAACAATATATAAAAACTATCCCCAAGTCAAACCATCACCAGGTGGTAGTTCAGGAGGCTCGGATTGCTGGTTATTGCATCCTAAATGTCGCATTCATTGCTGGGCATATTACAGCAGGTCCATGCTATCGTCTCGCTTTTATTTTTTTATTTATTTATTTTTTTTTTTGCAGTACCAGGGATTGAACTCATGACCCCAAGCTTGCCAGGCAGGTGCTTAGGCCACTGAGCTAGATCCCCAGCCCTTTTGTCTCGCTTTTATAAACAAGGAAACTGAGGGTCTCTGTCTCTTTCAAAGATCATGTACTTTCTAATTAGGACACAGGGTTACCGAAGCTAGAACTGGAGCCCAGGCTTTTTCTGGCTCCAACACCTGAGCGAATGAAGGTGGAGACAGAAGTAATAGGACTCACACATACAGAGCCACTCATGGGCAAAGCCAAGTTAGAATTTAAAGCTGTCGCATTGAGAGCAGTGGGGGAGCCGCTTCACCAGGGCCTGCCATCTGGAATGTGTCACCATTACTAAGTGCGTTAAAAAGATGTTCCCAGGAGTCGGGCTGGAGCAACCTGCTTTGAAACTTACTGTAATAGGTGTGCTACAAGGAAGACAGAGGACTGCCTGCTTCCTCAGATCTAATCTCTTTGTATCCCAAGTGGATTTCTGAGGGTACGGTAAAAGCTCTCTCTGCTCCTGACACCAGTAATCTACAGTGTCACTTGACTTCTGCTCCTTCCAGCCTTGTGCCGGCATGCCTCTGCGCCAACGAATAACTTTCCATTTGCTTAAGGCATGCAGGTATGAACAGAGCAATTCTGACTCACGGTTCAGCAGCCCCAACCTGACGCTGCTTGCTGTTCTCTCCCCCTCCCTACCATCACCAAGTTAATGGCTTGTATTAACAGTGATATTTATAGACAGCAAATTGAACTCCAAAGTAGCCGCTAAGCCCATCCCATTAAGAAAAAGCCTATTCATTATGGTGCGCACACATGTACTAGTGCTATTTTCCTGTGACCTTTTTCTCAAAGTGCTTGTCAAATAGTACACGTGTTTATTTTCCACCACACAAGAATCTGGGGCTATGCTAATTGAGGAGTAATAAAGGAACATATTGGATGCTGCTGACTTTGTGTTTTGGTCATTATATCCTGGTTTTAGAAAAAAATCATTCCTGTAGCCTGCAGAACCTTCACTATCCAACCCCATGCCCCACGCACACATCTATCCTTGCCCTTCCTCGGCTGGTTCCTTTTCCATCTCTCTCCCTGGTGGCCATTGGGCTCCTCCTGATCCCCAGGAGGTGAGCACCTCGCCTTGCCCTTGCTGCTGCTGATAACTGTCATTATGTTATCTTCCTAATGTTCGATTCTTTCTGAATTCTCAATAGCTTACTTACTCTTCCTTTTGTGTATGTAAGAATCTTTATGTATCTTCTGCAATGCTGGCTTATGGGGTCACGAATTTCTTCAGTCTGCACTTATCTTGAAAGTTCTTTATTTCTCTTTCAATGCTGAGGAATAGCGCTGTGGGATACGGTAATCTAGGTTGGCTGTTATTTTCTTGCAGGGCTCAAAATATATCATTCCATGCCCTCCTGGCCATGAGGGTTTCTGCAGTGAAGTAGAAAGTTATTCTTATAGTTTTGGCTCTACAAGTGACTTTGTCTTTCTCCTTGCAGCTTGGGTATTCTTTCCTTGTTCTGCATGCTCGTCTTTTAGGTATAATGTGATATTGGAAGTTCTTTTCTGGCCGTGCCTGTTGGGGCTCTAAATGCCTCCCACACCTGAGTGTCTACATCTTTCCCAAGACTTGGGGAATTTTCTGTTATTGTTTCATTAAATAAATTTTCTGTGCAACTAGTCTGGGTCTTGGTACCCTCTTCACCACCAAAAATTCGTAAGTTTGTTTTTTTAACTGTGTCCTAAAGTTCCTGGGTGCTTTGTTCATAATTTCCTAAGGCTGGCTGGCTGGCTTTCTTTCTTTCTTTCTTCTTCTTGTTTTTGTTTTTTTTGTTTGTTTTTTGTTTTTCCGGTAGGAGTATCTGCATATAGCAATTCCTCAGCCTCATCTCTGAGTTCTGAAATTCTGGCTTCTGCTCGGTCCCATCTCTTGGTAAGGATTTTCACTGAATTTTTTATTGGACTTACCGTGTTTTTCATTTTTAGAACTTAGAATTGCGATTTGTTTTTTTTTTTCAGAATCTCTCTTCGCTGAATTGTTCCTTTGTACCCAGCCTTGCCATCTGTAGTTCATTCAGCTGTTTACTTGTATTCTCTTTGAAGTCATTCATCATTCTGTTAGCCAGTCTTTTGAACCCTTTGGCATTTTATCCACTTTGATATCTTTGCATTCATTTATTGATGATTTATGGACATTCGAAGACGTCATTCTGCCTTATTTTTCCGTACTTTTTGTTTCTATCCTGATGTGTATGCATCTGTCAGGATGGATGCCTCTGCCACTTTTACTTGAGGGTCTTTTTAGTTCCCAGCCTTCATCTCAGGGTTTCATCCCCAACATCGCTCAGAGAGGATAAAATGAACCACAGTAATTTTGATAACACAAAGACAAACCAATACTGACACCCACCAAAACCAACTAAAAATGACTACCCCACCATTAACAATAGAAGATAAATTAGAAAATAATAATAAAAAGCAAATTAAAAGCTAAAAATTAATGAAACTTACTAGTAATAATAAAAATGGAGGGGACAGGGAAAGGGAAAAATGCAGTAAAAATTTTAAAAAGAAAGACTATACTATGTCTGAAGGTATCTGTAGCTACTTTGAAGACAACAAGAGAATCATGGTAACTACTGTTGATTTCATGCTGTTTTGAAGTCCTGCATCACTTACACTGGTTTGTTTTGACTGGTTTTATTCTGTTTTATTTTCCTTGGTTTTATCCTCTTTAAAATAAAATAATAATTAAAAAGAAAGACTATAAAGAAAGATGAGGAGAAAGAATTGAAATGAAAGTCTGATTAACAAATAAACAAATAAATAAAATTAGGTAAAAGTAATAGAAAAAAAAACAAGAAAAAGAAAAAAACATGAAAAAGAACAAAACAAAGAGAAATGAATCCTGAAACTTCCTCCATGCTGAGGTGTTTGGGTAGGTAGTTTCTTCCCAGAACCTGGAAAGAACCCTGCTGTGGAGGACGACCAGTGAGTCACGGCTGTGGCCTGTGTGTTTCCACACCCACTTAACAGGCTTGTGATGTGTGGTCACTGAGCTCTGCCCGGACTTTCCCTTGGGGAGGTTCAGTCAATGGCATGCTGTCTGTCTTAGGGCTCCATTCAGGCCACAGGTTTCAGTATCTGTGTCCTTCTGTGACCCTGAGGCACTGCTATTCCCAACAAGTTTTAGCTTTTAGAGCTCTGGGCCTATGAGATTCTACACTTACTCCCGAGGATCCTTTACCCCTACATCTAGGGACATGCAAATGTCCAAGCAGAGGCACATACCTGAGGGTGTTGGTGGGTGGAGAAAGCAACCACTGAATTTTGTGCTTAAAGGAAGAAGCCAAAGGAGTCAAGCCACCCCCTAGATTCAATTCCAGCACTTCCTGACCCAGCCTCCTCAGAAAAACACGTAAGACTTGTCCGGCTCCTCACCAGAGGGCGCAACTCTGGCCGTGGGTAATGGGGTCCCAGGACAGGTTTCCATATTCTTATGCACAATGAACAAAGAGTTAGACAGTGCCTACAGGGGTAAGGAAAAAACAGCTGACTTTAATGAAGTTTAAAGGGAAAAGGTAGCTCAGAGTAAATGGACTCACATGAGCAGAAAGTAAAACAGCAGAAGCACAGAATATATAGGCCTTAAGAATTTGACATGTGTGCCAAGTCTAGGGCATCTCTCATTGGGTCTTTCAGAGGATGATTGACAACATGATTGACAACACGCTGAGTCATGTCAACTGTATCTACTGTGCATGTCTCTTCCCATAATTCATTCTGTCATAATGGATGCATGAAGTGCAGTCTATATATATGAACCTTTAATGAGCTCCAAGTGAAGAAAGTAGATTTAGATTGTAGAAAGTAGATTGTAGATCATGCCAGTGTGCACGGAAATTTCCAAGAGTCTTTGTTATTCTTATTTCTGCCTCTGGATAGTGGACCTTAGGATGAAGGTCGGAGGGGTTGACCCCGGGGCGTTAACCAGGTTCAGGTGAGGGGGGGGGTTGCGGTCCCTTAGCCCCTTGTGGTACTGTCTATATTACTGCTGCCAACCACTGTGTCCTCCACAGCCTGCAGTCCCCGCTCCTTAAACTTCTCAGGGGACCTATAACTAGCACCCTACCCATGACTGTCTCTTGTGTCTCTGTAGTAAGGTGAGCCCAGAGACCTTGAAGTGTGGCTTCTCTGTGACCTCTACTTCCCAGGGGAGCTCAGCCTTAGACAATAAACCCTTCCCTAAAATGGCTCCTAATGCATCACTCTCAAAGATGGTGGTGCTGCAGTGGATTTCTTATCCAAGGCTTGCCGGCCGGGTGGGAGAACTCACTCCAGAGTAAAACACCCACAACTCATGATAACCATGGACTTTCCTTAGGGCTAGTGCTACTACTGTGTTTATCACCAGAGCTGCTGACCCTCTTGGGCTCAACTTGTCCTTTTGGAGCCAGGTCCTTCTCCTTAGAGCCACGGTTAAACCTTTCAGGCTGCCTCCTCTGCACTATCTTCTGTTTCTCAGTGTTCAGTAGCTTTCCTGTGGGTTCTTTCTTGATTTCTGGATCTCTTCTTCTCTTTTTTCTTGCTAAGTAGTTGTCTTCCAGGTGTCTCACTTCCAGGGCCTAGAGAGGATCTGCTGCCTACTCTGCCATCTTGAAGCTCCTGCTAAATGGAGAAATTGAGGCACACACAGGATAAATTGCTCAAGACAATTAAGGAGTGGAGTCTGCATTTGAGCTCAACCAATCCTCCTTGAAGTCCATGTTTTTGTCCACCGTGCCAAAGCACGTGGAGAGCGACCTCTTGTCGCTTCACTTCTTACGTGCCTTCCTTCACTCCTTTCTCACTTCCTTCTCTCATTTTGCCCCAACTAAAAATAGGCCCAGGATCCAGTCCTCTTCAGCCCAGAGGTTCTTCTTCCTAGACTAAAGATCATTTTCATGATGAGAGCTCTGCATATTTTTGAGGTACAACAGAAATACCTGTCCCATGTTTCATAAATGCTATTATTTTATTACATGAGACTAGTAGTTCACATTCCTCACATACTGATTTTTATTTGCTCTTCAACTCTAGTTGTTCAAAATCAAGTTTATTTTATTTCTCTCCAAGGACATTCGGACTCCCTGTTCTTTCAGGACTCCACCATCCTCTTATGCTCAAAACCTGAGTCGTGTTTAGCTCTTCCTTCTTCCCTAAGCTCCGCATTTGATCTGCAGATTCCATTTCCACTAAGATTTTGAGCCTTTTTCTTCCATTTCTTTAAAGTACCACTCCAAGAATGTCACTCACCTTCTTCAAAAACCTTCAGTGATGTCCAACCTCAAACCAAATTGAGTATAATGTCCTCACTCGAACATTAAGATCCTTCATAGCATATCTTTACCTTAGCATTAAATGAACCCTCTCTGTGTATCTTATACTCATTTACATTAGACAGAATGTTTAAACAAAGGGGGACACTGTAGAGCTTCAGAGAGATGAAATAACACAAGTGTTTGTTTTGTAAGTGTCAGATTTCTCTTAATGAGTGACTTCAGAGTAATTTAATCCAAAAAAAAGCCCTTATAACAAATAGCAGCCAAAATCACTTCTTTTACTTAAAAAAGCAATTCATTAAAAAAAAAAAAGCAATTCATGTAACTATTCTCCACAGTCAAAGTTAAAGAATAATCTCCACATGTGGACACAGACAGAAGCTCCTTTATCCATGTGACTGATGAAAAGGAAAAAGAGAAACAACAATAATAGGAAATTGTTGGACAATTAAAGCTGTGAAGAATCGTATTTTAAAATTCTCCCTTGTCCTGGTAAAGGAGTGCATTTCCCAGGTAATAAATCAGCGAGGCAGAAGGAACACAGTCATCGTATCTTGGTCTAATAACAAGGTATATAGTCTTGAACAGTGAAAATGGTAAACAGAGGCAGTAACAATTTTTTTCCCTTGAGTTTCAATTTACTTATGAATTTACTTATAGCTGAGTGTGGTGGCACATACCTATAATCCCAGCACTCTGGGAGGTTAAAGCAAGAGGATTGAATTTTTGTCACACAACTAAGGCCCCACTGTGCCCCCTTGGTGGCAGCCTATCAGAATTGCGGGTTCACCCAACCCCCTCGGGAGCTCAAACTTCATTCTGTCCTCAGTTCTACATGATTGCCACTGCTTGCATGGTGCTATGTCAGAGTTCCTTCAGGTCTAACTTAGTACTTGCCTTTCCAAAAATTGCCACCATGTGGACAAGGCCTGATATTCTGGTAGAGCTTTATTTCTTTATCACAAAAGTACTGGGAGAGAGAGACAACTACTCTTGGGGGTGTAATTTGCAGTTTGCGTTAACAGAGTCATCCTTGGTGTAGACAGTTCAGGAGTCTGCTAGAGGGAATTTGCAGAGAGGTGCCCTCCAGGGTTTTCAGAAGAGGCCTTACTGCCAAGGTCCCCAGATAGAGAGGGTGGATGGAGCAAAGATAAATTCTGTCAACCTGAATGTCCTCTACCCCCACCCCCACACGTGCTGCAGATTAAACCCAGGGTTTTGCACTGAACTACATCCCAAGACTATTTTTTTTATTTTATTTTATTTTATTTTATTTTATTTTATTTTATTTTATTTTGAAACAGAGTCTCTAAAACACTGCATTTCCAGACTGGGCTCAAACTTGGGTCACTTTCCTGTCTCCATCCCCCAGAGTACACCAAAATACCTGGCTACTGTTTTTATTTTGAAGCCTTGGTCAGCTTCAAGAAGAAGTAGCAAAGACATGAAATGAAAAGCAGCCTTAACGTGAGGATAAGCAGCTGGACAGGTTGGGGAGGTTGTTGGGGGCTGCAGAGGAGAGCGAGACCATCCCTCCTAAGTCTCTCCACTTGACTCTGCAGCCCCCCGTCCTGAGAAGTTTGTTCAACCTAGTTCTCAGCCCGTGTCACCAAGACTTCCTGCTTATTTGCCTCAGGCTCAGAAGAGCTTCATGACCTGGTTACAGTTTAACACATGCCAGTGGCTAAGTGATTTCTCTGATTTCTTTAGGAAAAAAAAACACACACACAGTAAAACCTAGATCCTGGGAAGCCAATCTAATGTTAATGCTAAGAAGAAGGTCTTAATTATTCTCAACGGCTGGACTGGGAAAGAATTCATGAGCAATGTTTTCTTTCTAAGAGGAGAAAGAGGATTAGGCCAGCAACATCAAGCCACAGAATTTTAGTCAGTATTTACAGCTCTGATTCCAACACTGGCCTGGCTCTGCAGAACCCACCCCCAAAAGGTGCTTGTCCTTCATGCTGGTTCCTTTCAAGAGAGAAAAAGAAGTTTTAGCTAATGCCTATGCTATCTTTTTCTAGATCCAAAGCAACTGAGTACTTCCAAACACCTCAGGACCTGGAGGAACTGACATAGTGGTCATTTGTGTACCTTAATTTAGAAGAGCACTGTGCAAAGGTTTGCCAATGTCACTTAAATCCCAGACACTTCCTGTTTAAGGAGAAAGTTTGCAAACTTTTATGGCCCAGCTCTTCATTGAACTTTGACAGCAATCTCTAAGAGACTGTTTGCAAAAGGAAATAATGCTGAATTACACCCCATTATCCTCTCAACCATTTTCTCTACTTTAAATGGGCAATTATTTAGCATTCCAGAGGTAGAAACCTATCTTTCACAGATGGCTCCACTGTTATTTCCTGAAGCTCACTGTCCTTCATGACAACTGCTAGCCACAAGTGACTCTCAAGTATCAAAATGTAGCTGATCTGAACTGAGATGCTTGCTCTGCACACACTCGATGTCAACTCCTTACTAAGAAAATATCTCATGCAAAGACTTTATGAACAAAACCCCGATTGCACAGGAACTGTCACAAAGAATCAACAACTGGGATCTCATCTTATTAAAAAGCTTTTGCACAGCAAGAGAAACCACCAACAGTGAAGAGACAACCCACAATGTGGGAGAAAATGTTTGCCAGCTGTTCCTGAGACAAAAGATTACTATCGAGAACATACAAAGAACTCAAAAAAAAAAAAAAAATCAGTCCTCTCAGATTTAAAGACCCATCCAAAAATGGGCAGTGGAGATGAATACACACTTCACAGATGAAGAAATACAAACAGCAAATAAATACATGAGAAAATGTTCAACATCACTGGTCATTCAAGAGATGCAAATTAAAGTAACACCGAGATTCCACCTCGCCCCGAAAGAATGGCTATTATTAAGAAATCAACCAATAACAAATGCTGGAGGAGCCATGGGGAAAAGGGAACCCTTCTTCTCTATTGGTGGGAGTGTAGACTGGTGTAATAACTGTGGAAGTCAGTGTGGAGATTCCTCAAAAACCTAGGATTGGAGGTCCCATCTGACCCAGCTATTCCCCTTCTGGATATCTTCTCAGAAGTAAAAACATCATACCACAGCAATACATATGCACCCATGTTTACAGCAACACAGTTTGTAATAGCTAGATCTTGGAAACAACCTAAATGCCTATCAACTGAGGAACAGATAAAAAACATGTGGTATTTTTTTGCAATGGAGTACTACTCAGGCATAAACAAGGATAAACTTGTGACTTTTAGTAGGTAAACAGATGCAACTTGAGACCATACTCATAAGTGAAATAAGTCCGACATTCATGTGTAAACATTGTATTGTCTCACTAGTGTGAGAAGCTGAAGAAACAATATACATATACATATATATACATATATATGCTAGTTAAGATGGTTATACTACTGATTTCTCTGAGTTCATTGAAGAGAAAGGTTTGTGCTAGCACTGTTCAGAGAATTAAATGCTGATGTCTTGAACTCTGAGTAACTGATTTCAAGATGACAATGCGCAATGTATATACCATTGTTACCAATTGTGTTTTGAAATTTTGTTTTATTTTCTTTT
>RJWT010045164.1:0-11662 GCA_004365215.1 Cuniculus paca
AATTACATCTTATATAGAAAAGAAGCCATACCATTATATTTTCTGAACTATAGTTTTCATGTAATTCAGAATTAGACACTTCACTGAATTGACAGAAATTTGATCTTATCCTATTAGAACATGGTGTAATGTTAAAGTCACATTGGTTACTTTTAAATCTTGAGGTATATATGATTAACTTACCCACATGCTGATAAGAACCTGAATTTATTGTCTCATCTTTACATCTCAAAAACTATCATTTTCTGGCAGCCTGCAGTTCTTGCTCACTAGTATTCAATCTTGAAAAGATAAAGGGTATACAGCTAGAATTATTCCTTGATTTAACAATTTTCAAAGCATTTTACAATGCCCTCTGATGATTACAGATTGTGTCCTTGCAGAGATCAAAATCTACCCAGAGAACACCTTTGTAGTTCTCTTGATACTATGGGCTAGTTCCAAACAGTATTTCTCTAGGTTGTGAAGTGTTGAACTCTCCCCTACCCTCACCTTGCACACACACGTTGAGAAGTAATTTCTGAAGCAAGAAAATGAGCTTATTTTCTATTTGGAATCTTTTACTCTCTAGCAAACTGGAAAATTATGATGTATGTTACTCTTCCAGTAGATACTCTAGAAGATTGTGTTTATTATTTGCATTTTTTCCAAATGCTGAATTGATATTTTAATTTATTGATGGTAAAATTCTGGGTAACTTAAGTTACAACAGCAGTTCAATTCTTTTGACATTATCAGAGACTCAGTCTTTTCTTCATACTTTATAATTACTTCTCTGACATTTTCTATACTCTTAAAGTCCAAAAAACACTATTTAAAAATAGAATATCTTACATTACTTTATTTTGAAAATGCCAAAATATACAAATTATTCAGCAAAGGGAAAAATAAGTGAAAAATGTGTGTCTACTAGATGAGATATACAGAAAATTAATTCTTCAGATTCTTATTAAATTGCAGCTGGGACATTGAAAATTTCCAGATTAATTTAGTTTGAATGTGTTATGTAATCAGGCTACCTTATTGTCAATGTTTTCAGCTTATAGTTAAGAGTAAAGTAATATTATGTTGTTATTATGCAGGATCATATCTTTTCATATTGCTTGAGTGTCATTTTAAACCCAAATTTGTTAACTTCTTAAAGCTACTGGTATATTTTATAACTGATCCAACGATATATTTGAGTCCAAATTTGTGTGTCTGAACTAACCCTTGAAATATAATCTGTGTAACTTATTCAAGGTATATTACCCTATCATTAATTATGAATGCACCTTATATTTTAGCAAGCATCAGTCACATATACATAGCATATATTAGATTTGTTCAAACATGACATTAGATCAGAAACAAGTCAGAACATGAGCATCTTTACAAGTTCACAATGTGTTGGATAATGGAAAGAATGCATGCCCTCACGCACTTACTACAATGACTGGAATGTTAAGAACATTTAATGTCAGTTTGAAATAAAGAACAGGCTAGGTGTTGTACAGGGGTTGCAAGGAGAACAATTATATACAGGACACAGAATTTACAATATTATTTTATGATGGTGACTCAAAATTAAATACATGAAAGTGCAGGAAATTTGTCCACAACATTAAAGACCTGGAAAATCCAGCCGAGGGCCTGGATCCCACAGCAACGTCCTGCATGAGTCCAGCTGAAGTCCTAGAGGCCATGACAATGCCTCCCATGAGTCCAACAGGAGGCCTAGAGCCAACAACAATGACTCATTCAAGTCTGTTTCATGGATCTGCATAGGGAAGGCCCAAAGGTCAGTGGTGGAAGATAGAAAGTCTATGCCAGCAGAGCAAAGGATCTGTGCCAGTAGGTTGAGGTTTCTACACTGGAGCCAAGAAGCAATGCTCAAAATAAGGACCAGGGCTCCCCCAGAAAGTACCACAGCAATCCTCAGCAACAATGAGGTACCGAGCTCTGCCAACGATGAGAATAACGAAGTACATTATCAGGACGCCAGTGTGATAAACCTCTCCTGGAGATTAAACAGGAAACATCTTTCCCTCCAGAGCCATGAAACAATGTTCTAAGTCAGGAACAGAGCTCCCACAAAAGGGAACCACAGTCATTCTCAGCAACAAGGTCCTGAGCTCCTCTGATGACAATGGCCCAATTCATATCGGGGAAGCCAGTATGACAAGCTCCTCAGGAGAACCAATGACTCCAAACAATGACACTTAGGAGAACCCACAGCGCTATACTCTTCCACTCCATGCCTCCTTTTGCGCTGGCAACTTTCCTCACATGGACTATCTACACTCAGCATCATGCTGATTTAATTCAGCTGGTGTTAAGTTGACCACCAGGTTTTAATCAGCAACAATACATCAGATTTCTAGGTTGAGAGAGATAAACTATTTTCATCAAATTTGAAAATAGCATGGTCCAAAATTGTGAGAATGTCCAGATATTTGGAAGACAATTATATTAGCATGTTCTTGGATTCAGAAGTAGGCATACACCTGCCATCATTGAATTAGAGTTTTCTTTTTCTAAACAACTATGCAAATTGAGAAAATTCCAGACAAGCATGACTGAAAGAGACTCAATGAGTTTTTATACAATTCTATTTTAGGGTTTGTTTCTATGTTTTTCTATAATGAGCTAAATAAAGTACTTAAGAATATGGTGGAGCACAAAGAAAAAAATAACAAACTTTAGGGCCAGTTATCTTGCCATATTACAGGTAAGATTCTCAGGGATATATTCTAGTCCCTAACGTCAATAAGACCCTAATTGGTAAACTGAGAGAAAATGGGGTTCTCATTCATTTAAAGCATGTTTCCAATATATTCTATTTAAAATAAATTAACTTCAGTCATCAAAAAGACAAGTCAATTAGAATTCTCTAATAGATCCTGAGCTCAAGAACAGATAATTTTCCCCAAATGGAAGTATTCCTTAGACAGAACTGGGAAGAGTTTAAAGAGTAGAAGCAGAGTCAATCATTCATAAGACTGAACTCTGACAAAGAGTAATTCTGATGAAGAAACTGATCCAGGGTACAAAATTGTTGAAGCCTCTCAGAGTGCATTCTAACTTTGAAAATTTTAAATATTTGATTAAAACATTACAGGATGAGAATGCCAATGAAATTTTACTGCAAGACATTATATCTACTTAAAAGATACATTTAAAACTTTCCGACCATCCACATTTTATTTATAACAGCAGCTAAAGTACATACACAGACTGCAGAGCCTTGCATACTATCATCTCTTTCACCTCCAAAACTCTTATTCGTCCCTGAAGCTCATTTGACTTCAAGGACACATGTCTTTGTTGATTAAGTATATTCAACATATTGCTGCATATACTTTCTGTTTGTGATAGTTGCCCAGAATGCTCTTGCTAAAGAGTCCTGTGGCTCATTCCCTATGCCTATGGCCTTCAAATCTTTGCTCAAATATGTGAGGTCTGCTGTGATACCAACCCATTCTTTCACCTCGACTGGAGTCTGCATTTCTGCACATCATGTGCCACCTTCTTACAAAGACTGCATTTCTCAATCATGTTTTTATTTTATAATTTCCTGGTTGTTATGTGTTCTATCTGTCTAATGTTTCCAAATAGTGTGCCCCCTCTAAGAATGTAAGGCTCTGTGCCTTTTTTATCTCTTAACTAATAAATCTCGGGCACATACAACCATCGCTGACATACAGTAGGCACACAATATGCATTTCTTGACTCAAAAAATTATGCCACTAATTATGCTTTTAGAAGAAACCTCTGCAAAATTTCAAATGAAGTAATTACATGGCTCAAAAGGGGTGTTTTGTTTTGTTTTTATTTTTGTTTTTGTCTTTAGTCTAAAGAACATTGCGATTTGGTTGGGAAGTTGTCACATGCATTTACTGAACTTTCTTCATCCCATTACTCATTACTCCATTTTTATTAGTCTTATTCAGTTGGCCAAAAGTCTAACTCCTGGTTTCCTGTTGTTTTGTTTTGTTTTAGTATTTAGGACAGAGATAAGTACTCTGTCCTCCTACTTGCTTTAAGCACAATCCAAAAGAAGGCAGGTACACAGTGGTCTTTATAAAACTTCAACCATGCTCTATACTGCTCCTCTTCTAATTATTCAACGTTTTTTGTATAGGAGAAACCATGAGATATTTAACTAAATCTGGTTGATCTCATTTAATATTATGACTTCTATTCGTTTTCCTGTAAATTACACGATTCATTCTTCTCTTTGGCTAAATAATATTCTGTTGTGTACATATACCATGTTTTCTTTATCTATTCATCTGTTGACCAGCATCTAGGCTGCTTCTAAGCTTAGTTACTGGGAATTGTACTACTATGAACATGTATCACTGTACTATACAGTCTTTCATCCTTTTGAAAATATGCCTTTGAGTATTACAGCTCGAGTGAATGATGTTTTGTACATTAGTTTTTTGAGGAATTTCCAGACTGGTTTCAGTAGCAGTTGTATTAGTTTAATTCCCACCAACAATGTAGAAAGATTCCTTTTTCCTCAGATCATGACAGTTTTACTTTTTGTATTCTTAATGAGAATCATTCTGATTGGGGAAAACTGGAATCTCATAGTAATTTTCACTTGCATGTGTCTGATGACCAGAGATATTGAACATCTTTTATATACTTTTTGGACATTTGCGTTTCTTCTTTCAAGAAATATCTATTCACTTCATTCATATACTTTTTTATTTGATTCTTTGCTTGGGATGTTAATATTTTGGAGTTCTTTATATATTTTGGATATTAATCCTGTATTGAAAGATAGCAAAGATTTTCCCCATTCTGTGAATTGTTGCTTCACTCTGTTATTACATTTATTATGCAGATTTTTAATTTGATGTAGTCTCATTTATTGATTATTTTACCAAGCTATTCAGTGCATTTATAGGAGAGATAAATACTCTGTCCTCCTACTTGCTTTAAACACAATCCAAGAGAAGGCAGTTACACTGTGGTCATTATGTAAATAAACTTCTACCATGTTCTATGCACCTCCTTCTCTTCTAATTACTAAATGTCTAGGAGCTCACTGAAATGTAAGCCTTAATTCACCCAGTGGAAATCTCTTCAATCTTTTCTTTTTGGCCTTGTTCTTAACTGGGCTTGTTGTTTAACTTTTCAGACACTTGTAGATTTTAATGTTTGTCTCTTCAGAATTATGGCCTCTATCCACTGTTGCCTTCTTTGTATTTGAGAAAATGTCTAAGTAAAAATTAAATGGACAAAATAGGGTTTCAGAGTGCCCTGCCTATTCTCCCTTTTCTCTTTCAAAGTCTAAAAAGCACATTATTTCTGAGGCTCAGCTTTTCTCCTATGGAGTAAGCATGGGTTGCAGAAAGGGTTGGGTTGGAAAGTCTAATACTATTCCTAAAAGCACACTTTAAATGATGTCAAGTAGATTTAAAATGTCTGTGATAATATAGTACAATACACAGGCACCTGCTTAATATTTGTGCACAATTGTTCTAACTACAAATATTCAATGACAAAACAAGAGAAGCCTGCATGCACGAATAGAGGTTCCCCATGCTACTTCGCTAAAAGAACCACTTTATACCTTACATTTGTATTTTACCAAACACCTACAGATAATCCTTTCACGTGAGTTGATGATTTTGTACCAAATGTTGACATTTTCCTTTCTGAAAAACTAGGGATACAAAAGGATGAATGAGTTGCATTACAGCAAGATGTGTTTTGAAGACCTGTAACATTATCCTTGGACCATGTTGTTCCCACACAGATACCTTAAACATGCATGAGTCTAATTCTGTCTGTCCACATTAGAAAAAACCAAAATAAGACACAAAATAAGGCAGTAGATAGCAGATTTCTCTTCCTCTGCAGAGTTTCAGAGATAGTAGCTAGAATGATCTAAATTGATATTGCAGAGGAATCCTGATGTATCGCTTATTGCAAACATGATAGTTCTTTTGTAACATTTAAAATGTTCTCTTTGACCTTGAACTCCATATAAGGGAGTATGTCCTAAACTAACACATTTACACACAGACAGAGCCACATACAGAATCTTGGCAATGGTTTTTCTATTAGTTTTTCTATCAAGTTGCTCAGTTCCTCATGTAAAACCTAGTATAAAGAAGACAGATGGCTTTCTCAGGCAGGCTTCTCTAAATGTGAGCCCTTTCATTACAATATCTGGCCACCAGGAATATTTAAAATGCCTGTAGACCTATGAGAATAAAAGTCTCCTGAGATGCTCATTAAAATGTGTGCTCTGGAATACTGGCTTTTATGACAAAGGAGACATAAATGTTAAAACTTAGATATAATTTACTAGAATAATAAATATAGTCGTGGAAGTAATTTCTTAGGGAAAATAAAATAAAGAGAAAAATTAATCAATCAGAAAGAAGTTATAGGAGATGAAAAAGGAAGCAATGTGTGAAAAACCTAAATTTCAAAATATAATGTCAATAACAATCGCCAACATATTCACAAATAAGATTTATGTCTCTAATTAGAAGAAACACTCTGAGACTGGAGTTTTTAAAGTTTAGTTCTTATGCACATTACAAATGACATAATTATTTAAAACACAAATTTGAAAAAAAATTTTGAAAAGAAAGATTTGTTAAATGCTCATAAATTGGAAAGTGGTTGTATGATGGAATTCTATAGTATTTAAATGTAAAATGCATAAGTTAGATGTAATATTGATTGAAATATACTAAAATTATATATTTTATATGTTATTTTTTGCACACACTCGATCTATATTTAGTAATTTTAAAACCATGAAAAAGAAAGATAAAAAGCAACTTTGCCACTTTTTGGAGGTAAAGATTGGGAATTGGACTGCATAGTTTAAATGGAAAGATTCCAATTTTGTATCATAAACTATATTGACAAAATATAGACATTTAGTAACTTCAGCAGTTGATAAATGAATATATACAAGATATGTTTCCTTGAATTTCTCTGCCTTCATCTTAGCAAAATAGAAAAATAAACAGACATATAAACTCCTTCATGATGAGGCTACATGATTTATTTCTTCATTCTTAGAAATGTGGTTCCAAGAACCAGAAGTCAGAGCAAATCAATTCTTTGGTATTTTTCAAAATGCTTCTTGGAAACTTTCTAAAGAATTCTCTGAATCTTTTTTTTAAATCAGTTTTCACTATTTTGTGAAATGACCACAAGCTCAATTCAAATGGCTTAAGCAAAGTATATTGGTTCACATAATTTAGAGAAACTAAAGCACCAGAGAATAATCTGTCTTTAGATAAAGCCATATTCAGGGTAAAAATAATGTCATAAAACTCTCTTCTATTTCTTCCTCTTGACTCCATAATCTGCTCTATTGACTTGATTATAAATATTTCCACTTATACTCAGCCATAGGTATTTGAAGTAAGGTGGTTCTTCACAGCTTCAAATCATCCCAAAAAGGAAGAGCTACAGACTGATAGAAAATCAGCAAAATTCTCATTGGAGTCATTGACCTTAACAGGAAATGGGGGTATTGAAGGGCAAATAATTTGCCTCAGTAGAGATAATACTGTGCAGCCTAACTTCAGGGGTTAGAAGTTAAAATGTTCAGGAATTTACCTTAGCTAGTTCTCCATTCTATTAACAGTTTTCCATGTATTGCTTGAAAAGAAATAATTTACATATTAAAATCTTAACTCAGAGTTGGCCTCTGGGGAGCCACACTTGAGACTGTGTATGGAAATATACATGCAATTAGGAGGCTTCACTTCTGCAGCAAGAACAAAGTCAGCACACCTGAAACCAATCAGCCAAATAGGCATGGAGTTGTCTCTCAAGCAAAACACAAAGTTTTGTTTCAGGAAGATCATAGTAGCTTTGCAGTAAGCACTGAAAGCAGGCAATGTGCATCATTCATCATTATTTCCTTCTGGAATAGTTTTGGCTTTTTGGTTCTTTGGACTTGCTATACAAATTTTTGCATATACCAAAATACAACTGAGTATTGTAAAGTGACCTTGAATCTTCCCACCTAATTAGCCTGGTACTTTAATTCTAGAAGTCTCTTTGCAAATTCTTTATGAATATTGTACATGTATATTCTGGTTTATCTGTGGCTAAAAAATTATTTCCTTGCCTCAAATAGATATATTTATTTTGCTGATTTCATTGTATTTCATTCTGATTTCACTCTCAAACATACCTTGTTCTTTAATATTCATGTGGTATTGCTTTGCATAGACATCAAAATCTGCATATTCTCTGGTCCCTTAAATAAAATGGTACAGCATTTGCATATAAACTATGTCGTCATATACTTTAAATCATTTTGGATTAATTGTAATATACCCAATGCAATGTAAGTGGTATGTAATCATTATTATACTGTATTGTTGACATTAGGATCTGCATCTGTCTGGCACAATTCTCTTTCAATATTTTCCTTCCATTGATGGATACAGAAACTTTGATGCAGAACCCCTGCATATGAAAGGCCAGATATAAATCTCAACTCTTTGATACTGTTTACAATTCCAGTCTAGCTTCCCAGTTTCATATTGTCTTCTCCCTCTTAACTCAGTGAGTCCTTATATCCTTCAACAGTTCAGGCACCCTTCTCTTCCAAACTGCTTTTCAAGTTGTTTCTTCCCCCCTTGAAACTCTCCTCTTAATCCCCTAAGTTTTTCACCTGGTTAACTATTCTTTATCTTCATGTCATAGCTTCTTCCAAATGGCATTCCCAATATTTTGAATGATAGCATGGGCCTTCTGGTTATTGCCCTCCAACTTTCATGTCCATAGCATTCATTGCAATAGGAATTATACGTTCAATATCCATTACTCCCCACTCTATTTTCACTGGGCCAGAGACCAAATCTATATCATTTACTCCTACATGCCCAGTACCTAAATGATCGGAAAACTACTGAATAGATGCTTTTTGACTTTTCTTTGAATAGCTGAAAACAAATTACATGAAAATATACTACACATATGATTTAATTCCTTCATTTACTAATTAAATTCTAAAATATATTTCTTATCTAAATTTATACACTGGTGTCAGGTGAATAAAAATCAACGATAGCACCCTGAATAACAACGATCATTCTGGACAGCATTTTAACTTTGCCAACTTTCTTTATTAAGTACTTTACCTGAAACAGGTGTTACAATGTGTGTTTTACCAATATGATTGCTCGTCAATTATAATAACATGCTTTATCATTATTATGCCCCCTTGGTTTTCAACATAGCAGTGATGTCTGCATTTTAGGAGTTTTAAACTGATTCTTTGAGTTTCATGAGTGAGATAAGCTCATCTCACAAGTAAGGTACAGTTATTTATGTATGAATATATGCACTCATATTCCATAGACATTTGGAATTTAAGATTTTTAAGCTATATTCAACTTAGTTATTTTTTCCAATAAATGATAATAATTATGAACAGTACAAATAAAATACACTATTTTCTCAATTGAGATAAACAGATCAGGGGTTCTAGGGTACATAAGATAATGAAAAAGAACATTGTAAGTATTAAGTCTCTTTGGTCGTGGGAGAGACAAAAATTTTTTCTGAAATCTTTTAGGAGAAGATAAGACTCAAGGAGATCCTTAACTGATTGTGGAAGAAAAATATTTGCCAAGTATGATATAAAATAAATAATTAAAGTGAGAATTTTAATGTTTTGAAGAATCCACACTCGTACTGTTTATGCTTGTACTTTAATAAATAATAGGAATAAAGCTTCTCTTGTTTTGTGTCTCAAAGGGGTGAAAGATTCACCCTCCATGAATTTTTCTTACTTTATGATTGTACTCACCACATTCCTAACATGCAAGTATATTGTTTATATTTACCAGAAAATGTAGATAGTCAAAAGATATTTCTATTAATTTTTAAACAGTCATATACCACCTCTTTGATATTTTATGTGCTTTAAATATTACAGTTTCACCATTGGATGGCAATATTGTTTGTTATTTTCTCTTCAGGATTCTGATTAGCTTTTAGCTAGTCTGAAAAAACTAATGCTACAGAAAAATTAAGACTCATTGTTCAACTTAATTTAATTATTTGGATTACATTATTTAATATATCACAATGAAATATACACAAAATGATGATGACTTCTATACTAGTAGATTCTTAGTCAAGAAATCAACAGTTCATCATTCTTTCCATATGGAAGATGAGGTTATCTGTCTTATATGCAGCTGGAGTCAGCTCTTAATTTGCTAAATACATCTGGCTGGATAAATAACCACAGTTTTCCCACAACCCAAAATGCCTCTAATAAGAACCTTGTGAAAACATGCACAGTGGTTACTTATTGTGACTCCTTAGTCTCAATTCCCTGAAAAATAACATTTGACTCTATAAGCATTGTTAAATAATTTAAATTCCTAGACAGAAATTTTAAGGAAAAAAGTATTATAGTGAGTCACTTCAGTTGCTATAGGTCTGTTCAGAATTGTGGATTCCTTATCTTCAGTTTACTGCTTTGAAGTAGTCCAGACCTAGCTCACCATTCAAATGTTAAAGCATCTCACAAACAGTAGGGTTCCATAATGTATTAAAATGGTATGCTACCACTCAAATGGAAGGGAAGAATAAAATCGTTATAAAATATAATACCATATATAGGATGATAAAAAGTAATTTTCAAACAATTCAATACTAATTTATATTGCAAGTGAATTACAAATAAAAACTATGATCTTTTCCATAGCTGATTGAAAAAACCTCATATTCCTACCATATATTTTCATTCATATAATTATTTATGGTTATAATTAATGAGTGAGTTATAAGTAATTGGGTTCCATTGTGACATGCAGAGACAGATCATTTACAAACTTCATGGAGATGTTTTTCTATATATGAACTAACTTAGTCAAAGCAATATTTACTATTCATTTTAATTTGGAAATTTACATACATACACTCAATATGTCTAATTATTCTTTATAAATGAATTTGTTAAATTCATACAAATATTTTAAAAATTTAAATAATAAAATTAAAGTCATTTCCTCAGTAGTTAAGTCATCTAATCTCCTGATATGTTTATAGTTTAATTTGATTTATAATATTGTTCAATAGATTTGAATAACACAATTTATTATATATAAGAATTGCTGGAGGAGCTAATGATGGCGGAAAAGTAAGCAGCAGAGTAAACAGTCTCTCTGAGAGAAACAGTTCAGATGCTGGAATATAACATCATGGAGAGGACAAGAAGGAAGGAACTGGGTCCCCTGGACCAAGGAAGAATCTAAAATATGACTCGAAGCCCACAAAGAGAATAAAAAGAATTTAAATGAAGAAGAAGGTGGTGGCTGGCAGCGCCTCAGCCTGGAGCCAGATTCACCCTGCCAGAAGACCTGCTGAGCCTGGAGATGTGCGGTCTCGGTCATGCTCATGGTCACAGCTGCAGTCAACCCCGGAGGTCTCTGCGGAGAGGCGTGGGAGTGAGGGAGAGTGGCAGATGCAAAGATCTGTGCTGGTGGTTGGTGAGTGCCTGGAATTCCACCCCACCCCCATGCCACGGGAAAGAGTGGTAGGCCAGGCTCCATCTTGGAGTCAGGCAGGTTGCGTCTGCCTGGGGCCAAGACTGCTAACTACTGGCATCAGTGCCAGGTTGTGGGTGGACCTGCGGAAGTTGCCTGAACCAAAGCCAGAAGAA
>RJWT010045165.1:0-11704 GCA_004365215.1 Cuniculus paca
GAAATCCTCCTACCTCAGCCTCCAGAGTGCTGGGATTATAGGTGTGTGCCACCACTGACTGCCCAACTCTACATTCAATGACATCATGTTGGTGGCTCTAAATTGGCCACAGCTGGAGTATTACTGCCACAGAAATCATCCGCTACTAGTCAGGGTTCTCACCACACCCAAAGTCATGTGTTAAAAATTACTCATTGGACACTTCTACCATTTTTCACTACCATTCTTTTAACAGACCTTGTGAATCACAAAACTCACTTTTGGTGGAGGATCTTAGCATTTCTTCCCTTCCCCTTTCCTTTTCCCTTTCCCTTTCCCTTTCCCTTCTCTCCTTCCTTCCATCCCTCCCCCCCTTCTCTTTTCTTTTCTTTTCTTTTCTCTTTTCTTTTTCCTTTTCTTTTCTTTCCTTTCTTTCTTTCCTTTTCTTTTTTTCTTTAATGAAAAGAGCATTATGTGTCCTTAACTCATGGCCCTTCATTGCAAGTATTCCTGTGGTCTTTCTAAAGCCTCCATTGATTCCTCCCCAGTGGAAGAGATTTTTAAATCTCTCACAGGGAAGCAGGAATTGGGCACGAGAAGCACAGCCTCTCTTTTCTCCTGCCTCTTAGAAACATGTGTTATTTGCTTCCAAGGGCAACAAGCATGGGAACTCTAGACCCGCCAGGGAGATGGGAAAGCAAGCACAAGGGAGTTTGCTCTGGTCCAGCACACTCCTAGGGGAGAAAAACTAGCTAATCCCGAGGTTCTTTTTCAGAAAGCACATTGCTTGCACATAAAAACTGAATTCTCAATTATCTATCAGTAAGGTATCATTTTGGTCTCCATTTGCCTTATCCTTGGCTCTAAAATGGTTCAGACCTCAGAGTGGAGAGAAGGATGCAGATGTTTAGTAGGCCTCAAATCGCTAAACTTAATCAAATGGACATTGCAGAGTACCACTTAGTGATTGATCCTGTTCACCAGAATATCTACTTGTAAGTCTTGGTCTAATGATTATAACAATGATACCAGTAGTAACAGTTGGGAATGTGCCAGATCTTGAGCTAAGTGGTTTACGTAAATTGACTTGCAGTCCAATCATTCAAAGCAGATCTACCTACCCACAATGCCAGTCTTGCTCCGATTATAAATACACAGTGAATTTTTGTAAATTTCTGAGGTCACTAACATCTTCACCTCAAAACTTCCTTTTATGAAGCTCAACATTACTGGCAGTGCCCAACCTTTCATTCTATATGAAAATAATATATACCATTTGATATGTTCACCTCCTACCTTGGTGGTTTCTCCTATTTCTTAAATACCAACAGAACAAACTAAGCATATTTGAAGTCAATGTACTTTTATTTCTCAGAAAACTAAAAGATCTTTTAGAGCATTTTTCATAAGCAGACTCAAATTTTCTTATAGTTTTTAAAACAAAATTTATATTCATTTATTCCTTTCATAAAAATTTACCAGTATCCTCTTTGTTTATACTTTCTGGTTTGTTATCTCCTTGTCCACCCACACCAATCTTTTTCTTAGCAGTTTTTATGTGCTTACTGATTTCTGACATGGTACATTAGTTTGTCTCGAGGTATGCTCAATTTCTTCTTTCATGTTCCTTTACAAAATAATCTTATCTCACTACTCATGATCACATTATATTTTTAGAATCATTGTTCAAAACACTGAACATTCAAATAATTTAAGTTCTTCTTCATGAAAGCATGTAATTTTAAGAATTTTAATATATTACATTCAAATTCAAAAGTACCTAAACCAATTCAGCTATAAAGCCCATTTCCCTAAATAGAAAATACCAAATTCGGTAACCCATTCCACTGTTAATTATGACCTAAAATTAATTAATTAATTATGTTCATTTTCTCTTGATTTATTTTAGCAAAAAACACCTTTCCAATCACAGTATATGCTAGATAAAAAGGTTACCATTCTTTCTCCATGCTAAATAATTCTCACTCTTATAAATTTCAACTCTTTCAATATAAAATTTCCTTTCTACTAGGTATCTGAAAGATTATTTTATTCTTTAACTGAGGAGTCAGAAACACAGGGCTGAAAAAGAAAAATCTTGGATTGGTGGTAAATGAAACTATAGCAGTGAAAAGCTGCTCTGATTGTATTACCAACTATTACTCTGATAGTCTATCAATATCTTAATAGACAACAATACTTTTTTTTTTTTTTTTGGTGGTGGTGGTGGTACTGGAGATAGAATTCAGGGCCTTGTGCACTCTACCACTGAGGTACATTCCCAGCCTGATGACAATATTTTTGATGGTACCATTCTACATACATAGGATTAGGCCAAGACTCACAGCAGCTCTACACCTGGTGGAAACTCTACAAAGATGGGGCCCTGGGTTGCTTCTGTTTTCTGCCCTTCTGGTTAACAAGTCAGCCAGCACATGGAATCTGCAATCAGATGAATCTGCATTCAAATTCCAGCTCTGCTATCTGTTAGCTATGTAATCCTGGCCAAGTCACTTGACTTTCTTCAATTACAAAAATGGAAAAATAGTATCGAGAACACATGAATGTTTTAGTGATCAAACAAGATGATTATTATGAAGAACCCAACATTGGTTTTAATACGTAATAGATACTATATGTGATACAGTAGCACAAACAACTATTTGCCTACCCTAGCCCATATTCTTCTTTTTTCTTCCTTAGTAATAGAACTCTCCATTTTCTAACTGGGCCTAAGGTTGCCCAGAATATGATTAACTAATATATCTCAATTATTTTGGCCATTAAAACATAAGTGGAAATATCATGTGGCAGCTTCCAGAGATGTCCTTAAGAGTCACTTTTTCCTTCCCTTAATCCTGCTCCCTGGAATTAGGATGTGAAGGATGGCTCTCTGGAATCAGCCTGGACCATGGGACTCTGAACTAACGAAGGCACAGTGGTAAGCTAGAAGGAGCCCGAGTTCCTGAGGAAAGTGGAGGCCCCAAAAGAGTCTTAAACTGTGCCCTACACGATTCAGCCTTTAAAAAGGAAATCTTGTCATTAGTGACAACATGAAAGATCTTAAGGAATAACACTACATGAAATTAGGCAGGCATAGAATACTACATCATCTTACAGGCAGAGTCTAAAGTCAAACTCATAAGAGCAGAGAGCAAAGTAGTGGCTATCAGGGGCTGGGAGATGAGGGAAATGGGAAGATGCTAGTCAAACCAGAATAAATAATTTCCTGAGAGTTAATACTCATCACAATGACTACAGTTAGTAATGCTGAATTGTATATTTGAAATTTCAGCACCTGTATTCTGAGTTCTGGACTGCCTTCCTGGATTGTAACATCAGTGACCTTACACACAAGCAGTGGGAAACCTCTTCATTCACCTGCACCAAGATGGCATTCATATTTTTGGCTCTCTTGCTGCTAACAATGTTGATTACTATTCTTACTCACAAACCACGGAAAATTCAAAATATTGTACCAATACAGAAACCATATCTTCATTTCTGTATCTTGGATGCTAGGAAGGAAAGGGAAGTATGTAGCTATGAAGAACAGTGAAATATTCAACTGTAATTTTACTAAAGCCTGGAGGATTCTAAAACATAGCCAAGGGTTAAAGCCTACTAATTTAGTATATCTGAAGGAAGCATTTCTAGCTTTCTACTGTGAAAGCACCACATGCTGACACAGAAAATAACCAAGCTATCTCAGAACTATAAATAGCACCTTCACAGTTTTTTGTTTCTATTTTGTTTTGCATTTAATGCATTCCAGACTAGCAGAATGGAATTACCTTGTTTCCTTTAGAAAATACGCACTTATCTCCCAAATATGGAAGAAATAAAAGTGGATGATTTTCATCAGCTGTTTAGTCTAGATAAAACACATTCCCTGCCTTAGACATCTTATCCCAAAATTTTACTTAGAACAATTTGAAGATACTGACCTGAAACACTAATAAAGTCAGACAGCAGAGTACTCTAATTGTACCAGAAAAACAATGGAATAGTTCAGACTGATTGAAAATAGTAGCTCCCTTAGTGTTAGGGATGCTGATAAGCCTCAACAAAGTAGACTTCAGACAAATATCTAATAAAAAGAAATTTGACTGTAAATAACAGTAAGCAGACCTGACCCTTGAACAGGAGGAATTTTATATCAAACAATAACATCATTTATGCAATATCACCTACATTTGGAGCAAAAAGATAAATTTCTGCTAGAACAGTCATCCTGGCATCCTTTCTAGTATATCAGTCTAAGAAGCAGAGAATAAAGATAAACCATCAGGTCTGTTCCTATGATGCAATGGATAAGGATAAATGCCCCAGGAATAAAGGACATCCCAGTACCGTATCAGACATTATAGCCAGAAATTCCAGTATACAGCAAAGCCCAGGGAGTTGTCCTCATAGTCATGAGTTTAGAAGTAGACACCTCCAGATACACAGTATTCACAAAAGTATTCAGACAGTAACTCTCTGGGTGTCTCTACTACTGAGAAAAATTCCTTCTGCAACATTTTTTCCTAAAGTTTCTGTCAAACTTGTTGAAAAGACTACAAATTCTTTAGGATTACCATGACGCCACAGTTGATGTTGCCATTTGCATGTGACTCTTTCAAGGAAAAGACTTCAACTCCTGGTTACTAGAGAATTCTCAACCCTTCTACAGAAGTCATCAACAGGGTCCCCAAAACTTACATGAGGAGCTAAAAACTGATAAAGAGGCAGAAATCAGAGAATTGTCATTCCAGCTGGACTCACTTATTTCATCAACTTAAACCTAGAAATGTATTTTTCTTCTAATAGATTAGACACTATAGAGGTTGATTATCTAATCATCAAAGTACTTCCAAATGATCTCCCTGCTGACTGTAAAACTTGAGGACATGCAAAACCTGACAGTAAAATGGTCGACACAAAAAGAGAACATCATACATGGAACAGGAGTAATAGGGAAAGGAATATTCCTTCTCGATGTTCGTATTACATTACTCCTCTTGGTGGCAGATGCACTGTGGGGAGGGTGGTGAAAGGAGGAGGCTAGTAACCCACAACTTTCTTATTTTTACTTTCATTTATCAAGAGTCACTGGAAACTGACATGAACCTGAAGATGTGCCACAGTCAGTCCAAAGGCATTTTTAAAAATGTATACAACTCAAACTGTCCATTAACTGATGAATAGATAACGAAAACATGGTGTATTCATCCATATTATGCAGCCAAAACCAGGACTGAAGTACTGATACATACTACTACATGGATGAGCCTAGAAAACATGAAGCCAGACACTAAAGGTCACATAATTGTTAATTCCATTGATATGAAATAGCCATAATAGGCAAATTCACAGAGAGAAAAAGTAGATTAGTGGTTGCCAGGAGATGGCAGAAGTTGAAATGTACGAAATGACTGCAAATAGGCACAGGGTTTCTTTTGAGAATGATAAAAATATACTGGAATTAGAAGTACCAGTTGTATAGTGTTTGACTACCCTAAAAACCACTGAACTGTACACTGCCAAATGGTGACTTTTACGTAGGTGAATTACATACTAATTTGTGAAAAAGGCATAGCCTATTTAAGTATTGCTACTCTCCCTTTAATCTCTCAATGCCCAACAAAGGCCCAACTTCCTAGGATGTCCGGGGTGCTATCTTTCAATCTTGCCGTATTTATGAGACCAAGAGGAAGTGATGTTTGAGGAAGACTTAAGTGCTCACATTGTTTCTGTTTCATCACATATTAGTGGGGAAAGGGAAAATGTAAAATCAGAATCTTTGGTAACTTAGGTTAAGGTGATCAACATGTTCCTGCTGGGACCAAAGAAAGTTTTTCAGTCATCCTGGGGCCGCAGATGCCATGATTTTATTCAGTAAAGAGCAACTCTTGCTGAGCTCCATTTTTACCTACTAGACAATAGACTCCAGAATTCAATTAGTTCATTTGGCTAGCACATTTTCAGCTCGAACTATTAATTCTTATTAAGATTCATTCATCTTATAATATAGAAACTGTACTTAAACACAAAATGACAGATGGTGTTAAAGAACTATTAGTTGATTATTCAAAATACTTAGTTCTGCTTTTAAAAATCTCTTTGACTTTTCTTTTTTTTTTTTTTTTGGAGACTGGGTCTCGCTACCAGCCAGCCAGTTCAGGCTGGTCTTTAACTCACTACATAGCCCAGGCTGGCCTTGAGCTCATGACAATACTCCTGCCCCTCAGTCTCCCAAGTGCTGGGATTATGGGCATGCACCACCATGCCTGGTTGACATCTTTTTAATAATACTATTAACAATGTCATTAATTACATGCAATGCTGAAATCCTTTGTTCGGTACACAAAATGTAACATTCACAAGTTTGGAAGAATGATGACAACTAATTCACTTTATCTGCCACTACTGATTGTAAATTGTTTTTTAAACTCACTTGAAGTTACCAAATGATCCATGTCTGATTTATTGTGAGTTTCTTTTAAAAGGAATAAAAGCCATGGTAAGGATGACCTTTTGGTGGGTATATCATGCAGGAATCATGCAACAAATATGGAATATTGGCTTTTGGGTTCTCTATCAGCTCAAATACTACACTTCTCAAAACAGGATTTCTGGATTCAAACATAAATACTCATAAATCCATAATAAATAACTATCATTTAGGCCACTTAAGATTAGGCATGGTAGAATAAACAAAATATTCAGGCATTACATACCATAAAAAGTAAATTATGAGTGAACTTGTCATTTATTCATTTGTGGAATCCAAATTAACATATGATACCACCATCAGAACACAATGCCATCTACAATGTATGCCTCTTACATGGTGTATTATTCAAATCAGAAAATGAAATGACATAAATCACCTTAATGGTAATCCTAATTCAATAGTAAATATGGCAAATGTAAAGTCCTTAAATAGTTCAAAGATCCAATTATAGGCAATATTTTACTTTTCCATCAGTGATTTATCAAAATTACTAATGAAAATAACTAACACATCACATTTTCTTTCTTCCTCATGTATTATCATTTGGGAACATTAAAACAGAGGGTTAAATAGAGAAACAAACCTAGAAAATCCACAAACTAGATAATAGTATATAACCATACTCTACATGCATATACTATCAAAAGAAAAACACAACTCATCCCTAAGATACCTCAGGGAGATATGCTTCCCTATGAAAGGCTCCTACGATACTTTCAAGTGTAATTACTCAAAGCAGTTCATGAAGAACATCTTTTTGCCAGATCTGAACCTCTACATTTCCTAAGAAAAATAAAACCAACACAATGCTCTACATTGTAATTTTAAAATGCATAATCTTCTTCAAATACTTTTCTAAGGCAGGCATCTGAGCAATTAAGCAGGTACGTCTAACAACTCAAGGGCATTTAATCCATTATAATCTAATTATTGGAAAAACCCAATTCTTTTTTTTTTTTTTTTTGGTGCCAGAGATCAAACTCATGACCTGGCACTAGCCAGGCAGGCACTTTGCCACTGAGCTACATTCCCAGCAAAACCCAATTCTTTGAAAAAACTAATTCTTATTACACTGTTGAGAAGGTAGGAAATAAAATTTAGCTATCACTAAATGTTAAAATTTATGGCTTTCTTTTATTTGTTTCTCTGAAAAAAATCTCTCTTATGCACACACAGACACTTTACTGTTTATATACCTCAGTTGCTTCAAGAACTCTACATCAGAACTGCCACTGATAAGCTTGATGAACTCCTCATAAGAAGGAGCATAGGTGTAGGCTCTCTTGTGATGCTCGTTCATCTGTTCTCTGTACTCCAACTGGGAAAGCAGCATTTGGTTAATGTAATCTGGATTACTCAGGAGATCTACTACTGTCTTCAAAACTGTGGGAAGGAGAAGAAAACACAACTGTAAAGGATATTCTTCTTCAAGGGAATTACTTTTCTATCACATAATTGAAACTACATTTGGGAAACATTTTTCAACTAGCCAAATGGGAGAAATTAAAAATTGTTCAAATGCTTTCAATGTGCACAAATTTATGCATATGTGAGTATACACACACACACACCCAACGTTGCCTATGCGTCTGGAAATGTTACTACACATGGTTATGCTTAAGTGGTCATTTTAATAACTGAGTGAAATGTAAGAGAATAGTGAAAAAAAGTCATCCGGAACCCAAGTTCCTAACAAAGTTATCACAATTAAGTACACTGAGTTTTTCTTTTACTTCTTTTATAAGGCTCAATATGTTCTTGAAATATGCCAAAAATGTAATACGCCAAAAGATGAAAGTCAACATTGTCCCAAATGGTCAAAGCAGACCTCAGGGAGGAAGTTGATAAAAGGTCAGTAATACCATTATAAATCCATTCGATAGTTTTGGACTAAAAAGTTTCCCCTTTCTTTGAGGTTGATAATATGAGCTAACGGGCACAGTTGGCTACTCCTGAGAGAAATAGGATACTCAATCAATAACTCTCTCATTTGCTTGAGATGTTGAGTTAGAAAAAGTTTCTCTTAGTTCATATTTTCTTCCATTTTTCAAATCTCGGTTTAAGCATTTTCCTGAACTTAGTTAACTTTTTCCAGTATTCACATAATGTTGTGACATATTCTTTTTTATTTATTTCAAAGGATTATGTATAGTGTTATTGCTGAATTTTACAGTACAGATATGTTAATCTTACAGCACATGTGAGTATACCCTATCATAAATGCATATATTACTGGCCTAGATAACTCAAAAACTGTCACATGAATGCTTCCTGGTGGGAAGCATAAGGTCTGGATTATGCATGGGGCGATATGTCATATAAAAAAATTTAAATTTATCATACAGTATTTTAATTTCTAAAATATTATGTTCCATGGCATAGGTCTATACAGGTGTTACACAAAATCTAACAACACATTAATCTATACACTTACTGTATTAGTAACATTAATAAGTTTACCTTTCGTCGTCAGAATTTCTGCAAGCATAATACGTAAGCTGAGAGAATGAACATCCTTTGAAGGGAGGAGACAAAACACCAAAACTTGAGAACACATTTGTAGGAATTTTAGTTCATCCTCTGAGTTCCTCAGGCAGGCATGCAACACAAAAGGCCTTGGCTGTTCTTCATTCCTATGAAAATAAACCAGCAAAGAAAAGGAAAAGGAAGGAAAGAAATTTCTAGAAACAATTCAGTTATGTACCATTAGGCAAAACATATTTCAAAATGGCAACACATTGGTTATAATAACTCTTTAACCTTCTCAACAATACTATAGATCAATAATTTTCTCAACCACAGACTGACCTGGAAAACTTGTGCTAGAGTAAATACAAATGTATGCCCTTTGGGGATTTCAAATGAAATCATGGTAAATATTTTAAGTAGTATCAAAATGTATAGGTAACTTGCAAAACCTAGCAAAAATCCAAAGAGGCATGAGTACTTCCTTAAGTAGATAATTTTTAAGTCTAGATGTCATCTTAAATATGACCCATGGTTTCATTAAAAAAAAAAAAAGCATAAACCAGGGTCATTAGCCACCTTTTTAGACTATGCGATCACAGGATAACATATCTAGGGGTTATTTTTAGTTAAGACAGGGTCTGTTACTTGATGATACAAAATTTGATGCCAAGCTGCCTTCTGTGAGGCCCCAAGTTCTTTCCAACCTTGGCTGTGGACTTCTTGTCAGCACTGACCCCAACCCAGGACCACTAATTCAGAGGATACAAGTGAGGAGAAGTAGAATGAACTGTCTATATATACTTCTCTACATACTTCTTTTTCTTGATAGCAACTCAAGAAAGCCTGGAAAGTGGTGGCCAGGGATATAGATTAGCAACAGTATGTGCCTGCCTGGCAAATGCGAGGTCCCAAGTTCAATTCCTGGTACCACGAAGAAAAAAAAAAGCCTAGAATGTTAATTTTTCTAATACTGTCTAAGTAAAAGGTAAAGCGTAAAAGATTCTTATAGTAACTAGTGCTAATGCTTAGAAAAAACAATAGAAGGGAGGAAACATTCCAGGTACTAATTAGGAAATGAAACAAACATGGAAGTATACAGGCTAGGGCCCTTATGACCAATGTCTCTCAGTTTATTAGAAACTGAAGATTGGTTTCTATAGCATCTACACTAAAAAGGGAATAATTTTCTCTTTCTCTTCTATGACAAGCTGAAGGAATTCTATCTTAATGTGCAAAGCCAGCAACATAGAGATTTTTTAAAATGGTTTTTTTAAAAAGAAAAAAAAATCCAAAATTTCAAAACATAATAAGAGTAACAATGGTTAATACATTGCATATTGCTATCTTTAGTTACTCAGAGTACAAGATATAGGCATTTAGTTGTCCAAACAATATTAGCACAAACCTTTCTTTTCAATAAACTAAGAGAAATTAGTAGTATAACTATCTTAACTGTATTGTGTATGTATATATATATATTTTTTTAAACTTTTCCCTTCTTTTCTCCTTTCACCCATCCAAGTTTCTCTTTCCTTCTGAACAGTTTCTTCCCATTTCACAATCTCTATTGTACATTTTGGATCTTACTTAATGTTTCAGCTTCTCATATTAGGGAGATAATACAATGTTTACACATATGAGTCTGACTTATTTCACTTATAAGTATGGTCTCAAGTTGCATCCATTTATCTATAGAAGTCTCAAGTTTATGCTTTGTGGCTGAGTAGTACTCCACTATATAAAAAGACCACATCTTTTTTTATCCATTCCTCGATTGATGGGCATTTGGATTGTTTCCAAGATTTAGCTATTATTACAAACTGTGTTGCTATAAACATGGGTACACATATATTGTTGTGGTATGATGTTTTTAATTCTTCTAGGAAGATACACAGAAGTGGAATAGCTAGGTGGAATACAACGCTAATCCTAGTTTTTTGAGGAATCTTCACACCGATTTCTACAGTAGCTGCACCAGTCTACCCTCCCACCAACAGTGGAGATGGGTTCCTTTTTCCACATAGCTCCTCTCGCATTTGTTATTGGATGATTTCTTGATGATTGCCATTCTTTCTAGGATGGAATCTCAGTATTGTTTTAATTTGTATCTCTCAAATGACCAGTGATGTTGCACATTTTTTCATGTATTCATTTGCTGTATGTACTCTTTCATTTGTGACATGTGTATTTATCTCAGATGCCCATTTCTGGATTGGGTCTTCAAATTTGGGGGGGGGTCTGATTTTTTTTTTTAGCTCGTTATATATTCTCAATAGTAATCCTTTGTCTGAGGAACAGTTAGACAACACTTTTTCCCACATTGTGAGTCGTGTCTTCACTCTGTTGGTGGTTTCTCTTGCTGTGCAAAAGCTTTTTAATAAGACAAGATCCCAGTTGTTGATTCTTTGTGATAGTTCCTGCATGATCAAGTTTTATTCATAAAGTCTTTGACTACACCAATGCCTTCAAGAGTTTCACCTATTCTATCTTCCAGCATATTTAATGTTTCTGTTTTAATATGTAGATCTCTGATCACGTTCAAATTTAATTTAGTGCATGGTGAAAGATACAGGTCCAATGTTAATCTTGGGCATGTGCAAAGCCAGTTTTTCTAGCAACATTGATTAAAGAGGTTATCTTTCTTCCACTGAATATGTTTGTCACCTTTGTCAAAGGTAACGTGGCTGAGTATGTCTGGAGTTGTTTTGAAAAGAGATTTTAACAGCAAGGTTTTACCTATACATTGATGTACACTTT
>RJWT010045166.1:0-11663 GCA_004365215.1 Cuniculus paca
TGTTCTGAAACCCATGCATTTCTGAATTGCAGACTTTATGGAAGGTGAGCACAAGCCTGGAGAAGTTACGAAGATTACAACCTCTCATTCTGACACCATTCTTCGATCTGGTTTCATTCATTTGCCATTTTTAGGTGAATTTTATCAGTTCAACCTCATGGAATCCAGTTTCCAAAGTCACCAACTCAGACTTCCTTCCTGCTGTATTCCGCTATCTGTCCATGCGTCAAGTTCGGGCCCCCCCACCCCGCCTGCTATCCACACTTACCCTTGCTCTAGTATTTTGATACCAGGTATGGCAAATTTCTTAATCCACAAAATGTTTCTCAAAGTGTGATCCACATACCACCCTCATCAGAACCACCCAGGAGTATTTGTTTAAAAACAGTTTCTTTTCACCTCGTCCAATCCCTACTGGATTGGAATCACTTGATTTGATTTCTAGGAACCGGTATTTTTCACCACAGTTCCCTATAGCTAGGTTCAGCCACACTCAGGTTTGAAAGTCACTTCTAATCTTTCAGTTTCAGTTGGACTACGACTGTCTGGACGCTGTGAGAAGTTCTGTACCAAGTCTACTGACTCAACACCTTGCCCCACTCTGCTCTCAAGAATTTCATCCTGTGATGAAAACGAGAGACAAAATAGAAGTTCTCTGACTTGCTACCGAACATACTTGAAACTAATGGAATTTCCTATGAAAGAACACCATTTACCAATTTAGACAGATTTTCTGCCTGTATGTTGGTTTTAGTTTAGTTGACTTTTTTCATTAATGTACAGAAAAAAAAAAACAAACCACCAAGTGACTCCTTTATGCCTTTTAGACGCTCACAGCCTAATAAACTCTTGAATACAAGGCAAGATATGAAAATTGTCAACATATGCAGGAAAGCAATAAAACATTATGTCTAAAAGTGTCAGTGTGAACACGAACAGTTCAGTTGTCATTTAACACACTTGGGGTTCCTACTGGAATACATTTTATCTAGTTCAGCCTTTATTTTAATCTTAAATAATTCTAGATTTCCTTTTAAGGGATAAAATTACAATTATACTTGGAAATAGTTTGAGGCTCTTAAAAGTCACATTACATATATATGATATATATGACATATATAACATTCATACATCATATATGGCATATACATTAGAAACGTTAGTGCATCATTAAAAATAATTCAAGTGTTTAAAAAAACGCATGTCTTTTCATTGTTAACTTTTCTGATTATGCAGAAAGACAAACTTATGCTCACTGTCACCGACAATGAAATCACTGTACAGAGATCTGAGACCATTCGTTTGCTTTCATAATTGTTGTCAACGTGAAAATGTACCAAACTTTTGAAAACAGAAACGAGAATGTCTCAACTTTCTAAATCGCATGAAAGAGAATACATTTTATGCTTGCTTTGCAGGTCTCTGATGTCTTTCCCTTTCAAGTATGCTATGTTACGGACTTGCCATGATGACTAACATAAAAGGACCAGGAGAAACACTGTTCACTTAGCAAAGAAGATACGCAGATTCATTACAACAAAGCGCCATTAGTTTTCAGCTCTGTAAACTGAACAGCAGCAATACCAGTAAGAACCACCTTAACCACACGCCAACTAGGAAAAGTCCAAACAGAAAGCTGGTTCCCAGGATTTCATTAGTATGTTTTATTCTTTTCTACCAACCACATGGCTTGTACTGCTTCAGACGTTCTCATTATTCTTGTGATGCCTGAGAAATGACAGAATTAGAGAAGAGCAATCTGATAAAGATACAGCGTGGCACAAAAGCTGTATGGATAATTGCCTCCGAGAATGCACTCCAGCCCCATCTCTCCTAATTAGCCTCATTACCATACTTTAGGACAGACTAGCAGTCACTCAGGACCCTGTTCTTTTCCTTCAGCACTAGTGCTGACAGCCAAATGGACAACATATGGGAAAGGACCCTCTTTCCAGCAGTACCTCCCTGTTCTAGGCCTTTTGCAGAAAACGCAGGCCTGAGAAAGTCCCCTGAACGCCAAGCTGAAATAGGTGCCAGTAAGTCACAGAGCTGCAGGGATGCCCTTCAACTGCTTCTCTCACTACCCACCTCAGCCCATCCTCAAGACTTTAGATCAAGCATTTCAAGTGTTCCCTGTAGCAATTACGACCATTGTGAAGAACTGTAAAAGTACAGTAAGCACATTACTTCTGCCAGACAATGTTTTGAACCTCCACCATTAAACAACAGTATAATGAAACTCTACCAGTTGATCACGTCGTGTTATTAATTTGCTTATTTATTAATTTGATGTCTCCTGAAATTCCTTCTTGGAGGACACACGTAAGGATTTTATTGATTACCCTTCCAAGTTAAATTTTAAATACTAATTTAAACATCTACCAACTAATCCTTGATCACAGCAGAACTGTCGACATAGACTCATTTGCTATAGGAAAAATCTTCATGGAGCATATAAAACTAAGACAGCATCTGGAGTCTGGACTGAGATTCTTTTATTTTTAGAAGCCTCACAATGCATCCTCTTTCTGATTACTTTTTAAACATAAATTGGACACAATATAATAGAGATATTCAACTTATACTGGAAAAGGGAGTTACTTGATTGTATTAGTCACAAATATGATATGACTAACTTTCCTCATTTCTAAACACAGCAAAAATGTTTTAGTTACTTTATTTTAAACAATATAGCTATTAAGTGTTTCTCTAGGCCCTCTTAGGCCCCATTTGTTTATACAATCACAGGTATCTTTCGTTTTCCTGATCATTATTCCAGTCCTCTAAAAAAGGATTTTTGCTAGATTTTTATTTTGCTTTTTGTAGTGCAAAGCCTATGATGCAATCTCACTGGCAACAAAATCAGGGAAATGGATTTTCTTCACTTTGCAGTTTGGGGAAACTAACAGTCCATTCAGCGTGACTGCAAAATACCCCGCAGGCCAATATTTACTAAGCATGGCACACACACAGGAGCCTTGTTAAAAATCCACAACAAATCTCTCATTGCAAGCAAATCCGAAGGCTTCGCAGCCTCTGCCGCTGTCTGAGTACTGCTGATTCCGACAGTAGAAAGCTGCTTTCTTACTAATCCAGTAGCCAGCTAGAGGTCTGCTGGCCCCACACCAAGATTTCATGACTTCTCCTTTGGCTTCTTTGCCACATATTCCTGTTGTAACAATATACCAGAGAGGAAGAAGCATAATATTAAGCTGAGGTTTTCTTATCGGCCTGTTTAAACACCAACTAGCTGTTTAACTTGATCAGTGCAATAAAGGCATACATAATTAATGCCGGATTCCCATTAGACTCTTGTAAGAAAAATAATAATGGTCAGCAGCATTCCCAAATCCCAGGAAATACTTTGAGCTTCACACATAACACTTTAAAATGCATGCTGCCCTTTTTTTGGGAGATGCCAAAGCAATACGTGATTTAAAGCACATGCACACACACACACACACACACACACCCATTCACCCATATTTGGAAAAGTAAAATAAATAAATAAATAAATAAGGGCATCCCTTGCATACAAAAAAAAAAAGAAGTGAGAGTAAAAAGGAGTGTGATGTAACTATACACAGGTACAGGCAGAACCAGTAGGCTCTGTGCAATGAATTCCAAGAAGGGCAATTCCAAAGTTTTCCTACAAACATCTGATCATAAGTATAGTGAACAGATCTCTGAAATCTATTTCTTGCACCCACCTATGCAGCCTAGGAAACATCTGTCCTGATCATGTGAAGCCATCGAGTGAATTCCAAGCCCAATGAGATTAGATGATCAGTATTCTGGGTCCCTCTGTGTGCACGGGAGCTGATCTGGATGGCAGCACTGGCCTCGCCAACCATCTTCAGAGCTTTGAACATGCTTTTCATTCTTCACGCTATTTAACTTTCGAATGCCTTACATTCCATCTCCAAAAATTAGATAATACAATTAAGCACCAATGATTTCACAAGGATCATTTAAACAAAATCACTCACTAATGGCCTGACCCCTTTAAAAAATACAACTTTTAACCTCAAACTGGAAAGAACAGTGCAAATGTTTTTCTTTTTCTACCTCCCCTTTCTACAAAAGTTCAAAATCTTATGGCTGGGGAAGAGCAGTTGTCAGGGGCTTCTCTCTTCTCCAGAGTTACAAACTGTAACTCACGAGTCACCCGTGCATCTCTGCACACCCAGTGCACATGAAAACACAGAGCAGTGAAAAGCGCCGCGCGCACACACATGTGCCTCATTCTTGCCTTCGCCTCAATAAAAACAAATTAACAGCAGAGCCTTGGGACAGCTTTTCAGTGTTCACACCTTACAAAAATTTCATAGATCCATAACACATCCTTTTGGGAATGTAACAGTTATATACGTTGGAGACCATTCTGAAAACCCACAAAACAACAAAGAGAGCAATCAGAACTCTGATGGCACCTTGCAGATGAAAAGTTTCCTCTCTCTCCACAAGTGTAAAAATGTGTGGTTTCAGGGAACAATCGAGGACTCCAAGCATTCAGCAAATTACTCCCCTAGCATATTCTTTTTCACAACTTTATTATTATTTAAAATAAGCGCAGGATGGAATGCAATGATGCAAAGAAGTTAAAAATACATAAACTGGGTGGGGCTGTAGCTCAAGGGTGGAGCACAACACATGCCTGTCATCTGAGGGAGCCCCAGGCATTGTAAAAAAATTGCAAAAAATGTATCTGCAGCATTTGGATGCTAGTTGATGTCCACACAGTGCCCTATTCCAGTGAATAATGCTCTATAAATAAATGTGCAGCATGCTGTTAAATAAAAAGGTGATCCAGCATATGTTTTGTGTTTTTATTTTTTTTCTGGTACCAGGTATCGAACTCATGACCTCACATTTGCCAGGCAGGCGCTTATGCCACTGAGTTCTCTTCCCCAGTCTAATGGCGTGTATTCTTGTTCACGCCTTGTTGCTTATTCATTCAGCATTCATCCTTCTCTTTTCCTTAGTACATCCTACGTACCAGGCACCACACTACTTGCATCATCTCACATTTTAAAGGACTAAGACAGATACAAGGAACTAATGAGGCGGATCTTGTAGACTGATAACAGTGCTTCCAACACGAACAGGACTGATGAACACACGAAGGAAACAGACAGCAAAAAAAAAAAAAAATGCAACCACTTTCGCCAACGAACGCCAGATCACTGAAGGGAAGTCCCTCAAGAGTGACTGTTTCCTGATTGATGTAATCCTAACCACAGCCCTGTGGTCCAAAAATTGCCAATCAATCATGTATACATTACAGGAAAATTGGGTTAGCATGTCTCCTCCGCGCCGGTGCGTCCACCACGGTCTGCTCACTCCTGGCACAACACCCCCTGTGCAGAAAGCCAGCCAGCCCGGCAGTGGTGGCTCCTTCGTTTGTTTTGCACCTCGCCATTTTGTTATGATGTATAGGAATGGGCCTCATGCGGCCTTCCCGAGCTGAACATCGGCCAAGAGAAAGAACGTGCTCCGAAGTGTTGAAAGAAAGGCCCACTCTCTGCCCGGGGAACTGCATCTAATACAGGAAATGAACACAAGTTTGCTGTAAGCTGTCCAGCTTCTGAATGAGCGGCTCCCCCTCCCCCAAGTCCCTCCAAACCCAAGCGCTGAGAACCAATAGGCGAAGTTTGGAAAAATGTGTTTTCCCCTTCTCCTCCCGCGTTCTCTCTCCGAGCGGTGTAAATCTAACTTGAATGGTAAGCGGCTTTATTTTAACAAGTGTGAGTTATCAGAGTTCGCATATCAAATTAAACCCAATGAATTCTGGACTTGTTTTAAATTTCAAGCCAGAGGCCCTAAACTCCCTGCATTTCACTTGGCGGCTGGCCAGACTTAGTAATAAAGTGCTAAGCAGAAGACAGGAAATACTAGAGAAGTCGAACAATGTTATGACAATGTTTATAACTTTTACAGTCAGGCCCGGCTGCACATCTGCACAACATCAGACTATGGTCAGAGCTGCAGAGAGGAAACTATTCCTTAGCTGGCAGCGTCTCGCTCCAGCCAGATGTTATCATTTTGCTGGTATCTTTTCACCGAAGGATATATATGTAAATATAAATGTATCTATATATAGAGAGAAATGTTTATATATGTAACAATCTATCTACCATCTATCTATCTATCTCTCACAGAAGGAACTGAGGTGGGAGGATCTCTTTTGGGAGAAATGATACATCAAATTAACTCTGTCCCATACTGATTGATGCCATTAGACCTAAGACAGCCTGCAGACAACGGTATCCCTCCCTTAGATGTGGTAACATTCAAACTCTGTCCTTTGTTTTGGTGATGGGTGGAAGGGGGAGCTGGTTCGATGTTATAGACTAAAATACAAAAGAATTTCCAAATCCCATGGCCTTGGGATTCTTGGATAAGACTCAGATGCCTGTAAAATTAAACAGTCACTTCACAAGTATTTATAGGAATGAGATGACACTGGTGAGACGTAACATAGGAATTTATCATTTGAGTTGAAACTGAGGAAACTAATGTTTCTTTTACCTAAATCATTTCAAGAGCCTGACATATGAAAAGTCGCATCACCATTAATAATGCTGTCGATATAGCGGTTTGGAAATAGATGTTTAACATAGGCTAACATTAGACAACAGGAAACTGACCAAGCTCGGTGGGTGTTTAGAAAACACAGTGAGCAGTCACATAACTTCACTTGTCCTCCATCACCAATTCTTGATTCTAATGTTGTGCATGTTCCTATCAGTTCATTGTTAACTGGTGACACACACACGAAACGCACACAAAATTGAGCTAAGGTTTTCTCCACAACGCGGAGCCATATTTTACTAACAGAAACATCTACATTTTCATTCGATTGCTTTTGTGTGAGCACAGGCATGTGTGAGTATGCAAGCGTAGGGACCTCAGTACTCCTGTTTTACACCTGCCTCCAGGTAAGTCATCATGCATCTTAAAGATGAAAGCTTGCTCCAGATATGAAACACACTGGTGGCTTGGCATCCTGGGAAAGTCACGTTAACTGTATCAACATCAACTGGTAAGGACGCATTCAAATGAACACAGCTTTCAAAGCACCTGCAAAGGGTCCTATGTCTACCGCAACGTCCATTGTAAAACACTGCTGATTCTTGAGTACCCAAGCTGCAAAGAGGCAATTGATTGGATTAATTTGACTAGGCAAAACCAACAAATGGCTGTTTACACAGGGATAATTTTTATTGTCATGTAAATATTTGGTCTTGCTCAAGTGGACACATGAGAAGTCTTTGGATGAGAGAAACCTTCACTTAGAAGGAATTTACCCTTAAGCATTCAAGAGAAGTTAAACTGAAATAGGGTATCTAATCCAGTGATTTTCACCCATCTGTTCACTAGTATCAGTGTGGTTGTTTTTAAACAGTAAACAGATGCCTGTGCTTCATCTCCAGGTAGGAGCTCTATGAGAGCATTCTCAGAATGTCTGGGGTGGGGCGGTCCCTTTACCTAACCTTTTAACTGTGCCCCACGATTCTACAGTATGTGTGTGTATGCTGGTCAGTGATGTGTAACACAGCTCGTCCTGTGGGACCTGGGCGTGTTCACCATGCTGGCTACTCAATAGTTTGAATATCACCCCGGAAACAGTCATTCATATTGGCAGGTCTAAGAAAATTCAAATCGCTTTCTTGTAATGCTTTAAATTATTCCACTTCTGCTAGTATGTTGCCATGCTCTGGTTGTTTGTCTTTTAAGGTTTTCAAGTTTTTGGCTTTTATGTGAAGTAAGCGGTCATGTATATAAGTTGTTTTCACATATTTAATTCCACAAGAGAATCTTTCTTCAGCATTCACACTACTGAAGTGATAGATTGCTCTATTACTTAGTATTTCTCAGAGCCCATGACACCTGGTGTTTGATTAACCCCAAAATGAGATACTTAACAATGATACTATTATCACTAACTTTTGATGAACTGAATTATTTGCAATCCTGTGAAACACTCCTCTCTGTTAGTAGGAAGTTGCTTATTTAAATTTTGTCATTTTCATGAAATCAAAATTCCTTCAGTGAAGAGTTCTATATAACACAATGTAAGGTCATTGAAAGATCCTGCTTTCCAAAACTGGTTAAAACACACGAAAAGTAAATCTTTCAAAATACGAACATTTCATCTGGAAGTGCTGCTTTAAAAATGTATTCCTTGTACCCCAGATTTTCCTAATAACTGATTAATAACAGATTGATGCTGGAGATGTCAGTGAGGTCCCAGTAAGCCCTGGGCTTTCAGCTATTGTATAGATTTTGTTTTCCTTTTTAAGAACACTATCACTTGTTGCTCAGGTTGCTTTGTATATTAAAAGGTCTTCAAAATTCCTTTGCTACTTAAATAATTTAAAATATCTGCCATAGTCTTATACTTTAAAGCATGTATTAGTATTCATAGTTCTCATGGCCCAGTTCTACCATTCCCTAATTTAATAGGCACATGTTGTGAGAAAGGCAAAATGCATTTTCCTACCTGTGTAAAATCTTAAGGTGGGGCACTGCCTGCCCCCTGGGGTTAATCCTGCATGAGTTGTCACCTCTGTAAGACACTCTGTCCAGGGTACCCAGGAGGCTTCCACTTAGTGGGGGGAACATCATGCTTCTAATATTAGCTAGGTTCAGCGTGCGCAGAAGCAGTGACTTATGAACACAGGCCCAGTTTTAGTTTATCTTCAGTATTGCTGGTTCTGAAACTTTTTATGCCAGCAAAACTTTTTTTCAAACACTGCATGGGGTCCAATATTTACAATTACATACATATGAAACTGAGCAAGGAGGGGGTCTGATAAAGGTTTCATGGCTCAGCAGACTCTTACAAGTGGGATAATTCTGGAGAGTCCAGGCTGAATATCAACATATTGTTCACATACTTACGTAGGTGAAATGAACTCAGTTTCAAGATTTTGATATAGAGTTGAGGGACTAGTAAATCTACCCAGGAAGTGGCCATGACCAGTTTCAAATCTGCATATTTGTTTGCTCCAAAGTCCAGAATAATTTTTGTCTATGCCACATATAAGGCCTTCTTTCTCAAAGAAGAAACTCTTCTCTTATACAATTCATGATACATGGGGATAACATTTTTTAAGTCACAAATTTTTCTAGGACACGAATTAGGCAACACACAATGAACCACACTGCATACACACAATTTCATACCAGATGGCCTTGAATTGTGTTGTTCTAGGTCTTCCTTTATGAGTCTGGAATTTTTAGCCCCTTTCTTTCATGATGATTAAGATATGATATTGCATTTTGTTTTTAAATTCTTATTTTGACCTGAAGCCTGAAGTACATTCTACAGAATTAATTGGCCAATAAGATGTTAACTTTTAGAGTATGTTTTCTAAACACTGCCCAAGATTGAGATGAGTGATAGTAGGGGACTGATTAAAAATCTAAGTATTTTAGTACTGGAGTGAATTTAATATCTTTACCATACTACTTACTTTGGCAAAGGTCACTCTAAGATTTGTAAACTGAGAAGTTGTGTGGAATATTTAACAGTACATTAAGGTACAAGTAAATAATGAGGTAATACCTAAAAATTATTAAGAAAAGATATGGATCCTCAATTTTATTCCTCCAAGACAATCCAAAGGAATACGCACAGGTGGACTTCTTTCTTTGATATAACAGAATGCTTATTACTTTAAATCTCTTAAGTCTAAATTTACTAAGAAATTTGTTCAACAAATGACAAAATCTTAACTAGAAAAATAAGTAGATATACATATGTTCAGTAATTTTTCTATTCAAATCAGTGCAACTCAGTATCTACTACTGAGAAAACCCACAGAACTATCAGCTAAGGAAAAAGAGGGAAACAAATTTTACAAAGTATATTGCCTCTATTCGAGTGAGAAAGAAAATGAACCACTCATTCTGATGGAAGACTTACAAATTGAGTAGGATATAGGGATGGATATGGAACAAATGGGACAAAACATTTTGCTTACATTCTAGTTAGGGGGGAAATCCACCACGGAAATGCTGTAGAGAAAACTAAAGTCATAAAACACTGTTTTTCTAAAAAAAGTCACAAAGGTAGGAAGTATGATGGGCACTAAATAAATACAGCTTTGATGTGCAGAGAGAAGAAAGGTTAAGGACGACTTACTAGGTAAAATATAGCTAACTCATCCCCAGATGAGTAGGTAAATAAAATATGGCATCTGAATGTACAATGAGTATTAGCTTGAAAACAGAAAGGGGATTTTGACATACATCACAATAAATGAACTTTGAGAATATTATGCTAAGAGATGAGTCAGTCACAAAAGAAAAATATTGTACAGTTCTGCTCCTAGGAGGCAGAGTAGTCAAAGCCACAGGGAGAGAGAACAAGGTGGCCGCCAGAGGCTGAGACATAAACGGGAGTTTGCTCAGTGAAGAGACCTTCAGGTGAACAAGATAAAAGGAGTTGTGGAAATGGGGATGATCCTTGCACGACACTACGAATCAGTTAAGGACCGCCGACCCGCACACTTCAAAATGGGCAAGATGCTAAATGTTACGTGTGTACTGTCATGATAAGAATAATAAAATTTTAAAATAAAAGTAGCCTGAAAGGTAAAAACTTTGAACAGTGTTTGAGATTGCCCATCAAGGGAAGAGCAGGTGACAAGAAGCTGGGAGGACAGTAGTTTGGCACATCTGGGGACAGGAAGGCGGGAGCTGAAGGACACAGGAAGAGAGCTGGTGTTGACTCTAGAAGTGAGCAGCACAATTGGGGATCGGTTTGGTCTGGTATCTCCTTTGCGTGTCGGGCAAATCCATCTGGGGGAAGTGTGGAGGATGAAATGGAGAAGCAAAAACTGCAGTCTCTTTAGAAAGTGCTTGAAGATCTGATGAGTAGGCAGCGGGACAAGGACAATGACAGGATTGAAAGAAGGGGTTAAATTCATGAGAAATTTTTGCACTCGGTGAAGTCATATGATTCCAAAGCTCCCTGTCAACCCTGACGTCCGACGGCTGCGTGTGCGGAAACGGAAGGGGAACAGTCAGAGATGAGGCTCCCTGGGGACCTGATTCGGTAGATAACAGGATGACTCAGGGCAGGCTGTGTTCTCAGATTGTTTATAGGGCTCCCAAAATAGAAGCACTACTGAGCTGCTCAGAAAAACTGCTTTGGAAGTGGTGGACGGTATATTGGAAGCCAGATCTCTTTTCAATCAATGCTTAGTTTAATTTAAAGGAGGTGCCGTCAGTTTAGTTCTCCTCCAATACATAAATACACCAGATATTAATAATTTGAAGTGACCAACTGAACTCAAGGGGCAAAGTCCGAGCCCAGCGGTCAGTTGCTGCAGGCCACGCCTCTGAGTCTCATTTGTCCAGAAAAGGGGTTGGAAGCATCCTAATGGTGCTGTCCTTCCCGAAGGGCTGTGATTCCAGGGAGTGACTCTGCCATACTTTACATTTTACACTTGCAGAGGATCAGTCAGATGTGGCTGCGAACATGAACGAGCCACGATTTCTTCACTGAGCATAAAAGCAGCACATGGTGTGGCATCTGGGACGATGGAAAGGGATGAGCACGCAAAATCTAATGTCAACATGGCAGCCTGTGTCTGCCGCAAACCACTGGGGCACATTACTCCCACAGAGCAGGTTCAGGACGGGTTCTT
>RJWT010045167.1:0-11661 GCA_004365215.1 Cuniculus paca
TTTTTGTTTTTGTTTTTGGCAGTACTGGGGATTGAACTCAGGGCCTTCACACTGGGCTACAATCCCATCCCCATCCCCTTTTTTTTTTAACCCCCCTCCCCCCTTTTCTTTCGTACCAGGGATAGAACTCATGACCTCGTGCTTGCCAGGCAGGCGCTTAGGTCACTGAGCTAAATCCCTGGCCCTTGTCTTTTTGAGACAGGATCTTGCTATGCCATTTAGGCTGGCCTTGATCTCACTTTGTAGCCCAGGCTGGTCTTGAACTCGAAATGATCCTCCTGTCTCAGCCTCCTGAGTGCTGGAATTACAGGGGTGCGCCGCCATGCCCAGCTTAATCCCACCCCTTTCTTAAAATTTTAAGACAAGGTTTTGCTAAGATTAGATTGCTCAGGCTGGGCTTGAACATGCAATCCTCCTGTCTTAGCCTCCTTGAGTGCTGGAATTACAGGTGTTTGCCACCATGGCTGATTTTTTAATTTTTTAAGCCTTACTGAGTAAAAATTGTATACACTCAAGGTATACAATGTAGTGCACTGATATCTGCATACACTGTGAAATGCTTATCATAATCAAGTGAATGAATGTATCTATCATCTCACATCCTTACTTTCTCAAGGTGAGAATACTTAAGATCTACCCTTTTTGCAAATTTCAAGTATAATGTTACATACTGTACATTAAGTCTCCAGAAGTTATTCATCTTATGACTGCAAGTTTGTAGTTCGCAAACTTTAAACAATTTCCCAATCCCCCAGCCAGTAACCACATTTTCACTCTGTTACTACTATGTAGTGGAATTAGGTAGCTACTTCCCTTTCTCTGCCTGGTTTATTTCAGGTTAAAGCTTTCTAAGCTCACCCATGTTGCTGCAAATGCCAGGATTTTCTGCTTTTCAAAAGCTAAATAATATTCTGTTGACTATACTGTCCACAACATTTTCTTTATCCATCTATTGATGAACACTTAGGCTGTTGTTCCCATATTCTGGCTATTGTGGATAATACTGTAATGAACATGGGAGTGCACATACCTCTTTATAAAGACAGTGATTTGATTTCATTTAGATAAATAACCAGAAGTTGGATTTCTGGATCATATAGTAGTTCCATTTTTAATTTGAGGAACCTCAATTCTGTACTAATTTGCATTCCCACCAATAATGAACAAGGTTCCCTTTCTCTGCTTCCTCTTCAACATTTATCTTCGGTTTTGGGTAACATGATTCTTTTTGGGGGTTGGTTTCTTTGTTTTTGATTTTTTTTTGAGATAGGGTCTCACTTTGTAGTTCAGGCTGGTCTTGAACTTGTGGCGATGCTCCTGCCTCAGCCTCCCGAATGCTGGGACTACAGCTGAGTGCTGGTAACCATGATTCTAACATGTGTGAAGTGGTTTAGATTTCCATTGTCCCAATGGTGATTGTTGGTGAGCACCTCTGCTTGTACACCTGTTGGCCATTTGTTTTTCTTGGAAAAATACCTATTTAAGTCCTTTGGCCGTTTTTTAAATTAAGTTACTTGTCTTTTCCTACTGAGTTATGCAACTTCCTTATACACTTTAGGTACTAGCCCTTTATCTAGGTACATGACATGAAAGTATTTTCTTTCATTTTGTCAGCTGTATTTCATTTTGCTATTTCCTTTGCTGTGCAGATACTTTTTAATGTAGTCTGTGTAGACACTTTTTAATGCTGTGCCGATACTTTTTAATGTAGTTTAATGTAGTCTCATTTGTTTGGTATTTGCTTTTGTTGCCTGTGCTTTTGCTGTCATATCCAAAGAAAAAAAATTATTATTGAGACCAATGCAATGAGGCTTTCCCATGTTTTCTTCTAGGAATCATATGGTTCCAGGGCTTATATTTTAATTTTTAATTCATTCTCAGTTAATTTTTTATATATAGTGTAAGAACCCAATTCATTTCTTACACGTGGGTATCCAGTTTTCTCATTTATTGAAGAGATTATCCTTTCCCTATTGTACATTCTTGACACCTCTGTCAAAGAGTAGTTGACCATATACATGTGAGTTTATTTCTGGACTTTCTATTCTGTTCTACTGCCTGTTATTATGCTAATATCATACCATTTCGATTAGCTTTGTAATGTAACTTAAAATGAGGTAGTATAATGTCTCCAGCTTTGTTGCTCTTACTTGAGATTGCTTTTGTTATTCTGAGTCTTTTATATGGTTCCATATAAATTTTAGGATTGCTTTTTATTTTCATGAGAAATGCCACTGGAATTTTGATAGAGAGAGCATTAAATCCACAGACCATTTTGGGTAGTGTGGACATTCTGACCATATTAATTCTGTTGAGCAGATCTTTAAATGGCTTCATATGGACTCAGCCTCCTCTCAGAGGAGCTGTCTTCCTGGCTGGCTCCTCTCAAGGAGCCCTTCGGGGTGCGCACCAGGTCAGAGTAGTTGGCAGTTTTTCTGGCGGAGAAGTAACAGTGGATTTGCTGCATGCATGGCCCTCTTGGCTCAGATGAGAAGGAAAATGACCAGAGATGAGCAGGCCATTCCTTGTTACCAGGCAATGTGTCCACGTGGCAGGAAGTGGCTCCTCTCTTTAATGTTAGTACTTGCAGAAAAGACTCAATCAAGGGAAGTGATAAATGGACTTGCTGTCCCCAAGATTTAGTTCTAGATCATGCTTTAGTTATCTGAGAGCCCTGCACAGAATTTTTAAGACTTGGGAGAGAGCAGAGGAGCAGTCTCATGATTTCTCTGTGGCTTCCACAATGTTTGAAAGGTCTGCAGGAGCAGGAACAGAATGGAAAATGCACAGGGGACTGAGACAGGGTTCAGACACCGGCTCTTCTACGTCCTGTGTCACCATGGGCAAACAGCAGCTCTGGAAGTTCTTCTGCCTGTGGGTGTGGTCAACACATCCCTGATCTTTAGTCAGCGTTTGCTCCCTCACTGCTGGAGGCTGAATACTGTGAGCTGCAGGGAAAGAGGGCTGCAAGACTGACCTGAGGCGAAGGCTGCTTCACTGCCCTTACACAGGGGACAAGCAGCTGCACCTCTAGGAGCCTCAGTATCCTCCTGAGTATTTCAACAAATTGTTCCTTGGCAAACAAAGCAGAGAGGTTCACCTGGAAGCCCCAACTCATGTAAAATAGTCACAGCTAAGTGAGAGGAGAAAGGAATACTTACTATCTTGTAATAGACAAGGAAGCTGCTGCTCACAGGTGCGAAGTGACTCATCCAAGTCTACCTTACTCTGCTGTACACTGGATGCCTCTACCCACCCACCTACCACTACCTCCTCGCTTCTCTACAAAAATCATCTGCTCTCAGGCTCTGGGCCTTTTCTTCTTGAAGGTCTAAGGACAGGTAAGACGCAAGCACTGAGAAGGAAGCAACAAAAGTAGGCAGGCAAAGCATGGGACTCTACTTGGCCCATTCTCCAGACTGGTGTCAGAGCGTCTCCTTCCTAAGCCTGACTCTCTCCAGTAACATCACGCAGTCACTTCCCACTCAGAGCTGCAAGATAAAGTCCACATTTCCTTGAGGCTACCTATTTCAACACCAGCCACAGCCCCTCCTTGTACCAGGCACCCATCAAAGCCCATGTGCCCTCTCCTGGCTCCAGGCCTTCCCCACACTGTTCCCCAGGCCTACAGTCTCTGCTTTGGACACCATCTCCCACACCCTGCCGGCCTTGGTTCCCTCCCACTTATCCAGACAACTGTTACTCTACTGACCAGACTCACAAGCTTCCTGAGGGCAAGGACTTGTCTGAAACTTTTGCTCTGGTAAGTTCCCAGTGTCCAGTTCATAGGACCTCTATAAACAACTGCTGAATAAATGTAGAGATGAGAAGGACTTTTCCTGGCCTAGACAGGCAATAATACTGAGCTGTACTGTTTCTATACAGTGCTGAGGACAGAAAATAACAAGTCTTCTTCCCCCACAGTCCCTAGTTTAGGGACAAAAGCACAGTGGAACTAGGTGTGGTGGCGTACTCCTGTAATCCCAGCACTCTGGAAGGCTGAGGCATGAGGATTACAAGTTCAAGCTCAGGCTTAGGCAACTTAGTGAATCAGTGAGAGCCTATCTCAAAATAAACAAATTTAAAAGAACTGGGGATGCAGTTTGTTGAAAACGACCTGGATTCAATTTCCAGTACCAAAAAAAAAAAAAAAGCAAAATGGATCCAACAATCTCTTTAGAGAGAAAAGCTTATCCCCAGGGTCTTTAGCATCCTTGTGACAATTCTAGCTATGGAAAAGACCCAGGTAGCTATAGACCATCTGGGCATTGCAGTCTTTGATTCTGATATCTTTAGCAGTTACATCCACAGATGCCTGAGTGGGTGAGAAAATCTCTATGGATCCTATACTCCCAATATGGCAGTGCAAAAAATTCACCAGATTTACAGATAAACAGGAGTGCTTTAGGTGAAAAGCTAATTAGCATGTTACCTTGGATTTAAAATTACTAATTGATGCCATATGCATTTAGATATCATAAAACTACAAGCAATACTCATGAGGTCATACTTCCAGGCAAGCCATTCCCACTCTATGAACTGCAGTTTGTTTCTAAACCAAAGGGATGAGTATCACACACCCTCAGCAGACTACCAGGCTGCATGCATTTCTTGGGGCTGGGTTTTGCTTCCATTGGCTTCTCTAATACAGCATTAAAGTGAAAACTCCCATAATGTACCCTGGTCTTTGTGAAAATGGCTTTAAAATAAATACTTGGTAGAGAGAAAAGCAGCCATCACCCAAAGTTGATAAGAACTCCTGTGTATGATTGTATCTGCTTAAGTACATGGCTGAAGAAATCCATTAAGCCAGCAGAGGGAAACTGTCTTTCTGATGCTATAAAGAAACTGCCTGTAAATGGAATCATGACTGTGAAATTGCAGTACAGTGTTATATAACTTCTTAAAAGAGCCATCCTGACTTTTTTTCATGGGACCAAATCTCCTTCCTAATTTCATTTGAGCCTAGTTATTTTCTTTCTTCGAACAGAAAAAAAAAAAAAAAAAAAAAAGAAAGAGAAAAGAAAAAAGGGCTTTTAGGCAAACATTATGATGCTATGGCTGAGTAGTATGAATAGCATCACTACCCACCTGGTTTAATTTCTTTTTTCTGTTTGCATCTCTTCAAATTTTCCACTCTTGACTCATCAATGTGGAAATTCTAAGGAATCAGAAGAAAAACAGAGCTTAGAGCCAGTCATACTTTACATTGTAAAACAAAACAATCTTTTGGGAAAACAAGTTAACAATATCTGAGAACATATTAAGCATGCACATCCTCTGAGTCAGCCCGACGTTCAGGAATTTATATCATGGATTATATTCACGTAAGTGAAAGGATAGGCAGGAAAACATTGTGTAGCCTCAAAAAATGAGGAAAATGACATAAACATCTGTTAATAGAGAATAAGCTGAATTATGGTGGATTAGTAGAATGAGAAACTGTGCAGCTGTCTCAAGGAATGAAGATTTCATTGTACTGACACGGAAAAATGCACATGTTGGTTGTTAAAAAGTAAACTATAATGCAGCACCTGCCTGGCAGTGTGAGATCCTCAGTTCTATTCCCGGAACCTCCTTCCTCCAAAAAAAAAAAAAAACACCCACAAAAAACAAACAAACAAACAAAACAAACACTATACTGTAAGCTGGGTGTAGGGATGCTTGCCTGTAATTCCAGCAGCTTGGAAGGCCAAGGCAGGAGGCTGTCAAGTTGGAATGCGGCCCAGGTGACTTAGTGACTCAGTGAGACCTTGTCTCAAAATAAAAACTTAAAAAGAGCTGGGGATGAGGCAGAGACAGGAGGATCATTGTGAGTTCGAGACCAGCCTGGGCTAAAAAGTGAGCTCAAGGCCAGCCTGAACAGCGTAGTGAGTCCCTGTGTCAAAAACACAAGGGCTGGGGATTTAGCTCAGTGGCGTAAGTGCCTGCCTGGCAAGCGTGAGGTCATGAATTCAATCCCTGGTACCACAAATTAAAAAAAAAACAACAACAGAAAAGACATTAATAAGCATACTGGTAAATTTTTTAAAGTACTAATTGAATAAAGCAAAACTAATGGGTGATAAAAACAAATCTGACAATATTATTTGATAATAATATAGAGGAGGGAAGAGAGATCAGTTCTCTGATGAAGCTGGGCATGGTGGCACACACCTGTAATCTCAGCTGGTTGGGAGCCTGAGGCCAGCCTGGAAAACTTGGTGAAATTCTGTCTCGAAATAAAAAGGGTCAAGGATATAGTTCAGTGGTAGAACACTTGCCCAGGACTTGCAAGGTTCTGGGTTCAACCCTCAGTACCATGAACAACAACAAAAGGACCTTGTTTAAGTTCCTTAATGATTCAGGAAAAACATACAAATACTGCTGTACTTTGAATAATGTACCCATGATACATATGATAGTAGTGAAGATTAAAAACAAAAAGTAGGGCCGGGCGTGGTGGCTCACGCCTTTAATCCCAGCACTCGGGAGGCTGAGATGGGATCGTTGTGAGTTCGAGACCAGCCTGGGCTACAAAGTGAGCTCAAGGCCAGCCTGAACGGCATAGTGAGACCCTGTCTCAAAAACAGGGCTTGGGATCTAGCTCAGCAGTCTAAGCGCCTGCCTGGCAAGCGCAAGGTCGTGAGTTCAATCCCCGGTGCCGGGAAAAAAAAAAGTAGAAATAGAACGAATTAGTGGCAAGTCGGCATGTTCCCTAGGAAAAACTATCGAGGCTGGGGACGTGGCTCAGTGGCAGAGCACTTGGCTAGCATGCACAAGGCCCTAGCTTTGATTCCCAGTACCACTAAAAGAAAAAGAGAGAGAGAGACAGACAGACGGAGAGAGAGAGACTAATTTTCAACAAATGTCAGTCTTTCCCAAATTACCATATAATTTTGATTAGGTTTCCATAAAAATACCAATAAATTTTTTGAAGGAAGGAATGAATAAAATTGTGCTTTAAAGTTCATATGGAACAATCAATACCTATGTAACTTGGCCAGAGATAGTCAAGAAAATTATGAAAAATGGAGGATTTGTCTTCTGAGATAATAAAAACCTACTATAAAGATATTATAATAAAAAGTTATGGTACTAACATAAGAACAGAAAAATACATCTGCAGACTAGAAAAATCAGTTCAGAAATACACACAAGTAAACTTATTTATGGAATTTCAATGTGGAAGGGAAAAGATGGTTTAGGTGAAAAATAGTGATAGCATAACTAGAACAAAACTAGACCAATACCACTTATTATATAAACACAGATTCTAAAGGGCCTGAGGGCCAGGATTAAATTAATTTAAATAATAAAAGCATTAGAAAAACAATAGGAAAGGTTATAAATGAGCAAGATGGCCAGATACTACATAGAGTGAAATAGAAAATAGACATGTTTTACAATAACAATTACATATTTTACTATAAAATAAGCAACTTAACTGAGAAAAAAATAACTCATAAGAAAAACAGGTGAAGGAAATTCACAGAAGAGAAAAATAAAATGGCCAATTAACAAGAAACATACTCACTTTCACCAATAGTAAATAATATACAAACTAAGCAACTATAAGCCGCCATTTTCCCCATCAGCCTTGCCACAAACAGAGACAGAAGAAAGAGAGGAGATAGGAGAGAATACCTAATATTGGTAAAGATTTGGGGAACTGGAAGGGCTCATATATTGTTGGAGAGTAAACTGCTACAACATTTTGTAAAGTAGGACAGTATTATTTATTACAATGTCAAATACAAATACTCTTTGACTCAGTAATACTATTTTTGAAATGTAATCTATAAAAATAAAAGCACCAAGAGTAGGATATGCATGTAAGGATATTTAACTCAACAATATTTTTAGTGGAAAAAAGTGTCTCAACCCATTTTCTGCTGCTGTAAGCAGAATTCCAGAAACTGGATAATTTATAAAGAAATGAGATTCATTTTGGTTTGTGGTTCTGAAGGTCCAAGAGCATGGCACCATCATCAGCTTGGCTTCTGGTAAGGTCTTGCTGGTAGTGAATAGAAGGAAAGAAGATGCATAGAGAAGAGAGGGAGGGGACAAAGGAGCTGCCCTGCTTTAACGACCTGCTATGGAGACAGCTAACAGATCCCACTAGAACCCATTCTGTGCTTAAAGTGCTCCAAGGCTCCACCTCCCAACACTACACTGGCAATAAATTCTGACAAGAGTTTCAGCAGGGACAAACCACATTCAAACCACAGCATCCACGTAAGATAAATATCTGTCCAAGGAGAAATGGCTGAATATATTGTGGTACTTCTGGATCCACAGGCCTGATACTATGTAAAAGAGTGAATCAGATCTATACCTACTGGTGATATATTATTTAGTAGGAAAAATAAATTGCAAAGTAATTGATAAAGTATGACCCAACTATGGTGAAACAACCACATACACAATTAAACCATACATCCACTTAAAAAGGAGCTTAGACTAGGTGTGGTGGTACATGCCTGTAATTGTTGCAGGAGGCTGAGGCAGGAGGATCACTACGAGTTTAAGACCAGCCTCAGCTACATAGTTTAAAACCAGCCTGCACTACACAGGAAGACACTGTCTCAAAAAACCAATCAATGAATGAATGAGTGAGTGCGTGAGTAACCTTGGAAAAGACTGGAAGGAGAGTCACCAAACTGACGGCACTGGTTACCTCAGAAGAACATAAATGGAGTAATGTGAAGCCTGTGAAAGCTTTGAGCAGAGTTGACATGATTTAAAATAAATTATACAATTAAAAAAAAAAACGAGGGTACCATTCGTAGACGACCTGCTTCTGGGTCGGGGATTCGTACGTAGCAAAGCAGCTCCCTCGCTGCAATCTATTGAAAGTCAGCCCTTGACACAAGGGTTTGAAAGAATAAAAAAAAAAGGGGGGGTGGTAGGGGTAGAGGAAGGGAGATTATAACTTTTTCTTTAAATATTTTCAAATTGTTTAGTTAGAAGTATGAGGGTTACTTAAGGGGAATATTAATAAAACACATATTGGAACAGAGAAGACTATTGGTAAAATGTTACTATGAACTATTTATTTATATGGATATTAAATCACATTTATTGTCACATTTATTTCTTTTCAATCAAAATAGAACAGACCTTCTAACCAATTGTTTTGAAAGTTATAAGCCAAATTTAAAAAAAAGAAAAAAAGCTCACGGGGGAAAAAAATCTTTACTTGAAAATATGTTCCCCTTCAAAATCCAAAAGCAAGCCTAGAACTTTCTCTCCCTGCTCCAAAGCCAAGCCCATCCAGTGCCGGGAAGGGCTGTGGGCTGGGAAGTAGACCCACAAAGCACAGCGCCTCTGTTCACTGGCTGGTTTCTCCAAGCAGATATGCTGGCTGCTGGAGGGCATCGGGCCAGGAATCCAGATAAGAGAAATGGGATGTTCTGTAAATTATTTGGATGGAAAGAGGAAGGAAAGAAAATGAAATAAAAGGGGAAAGGAGCAGAATAGCACAACAGGCTCCTGAAACAAAGCAACATGTGCTTGAATCTGCCATTTCAAAATTACCTGATGGAAGGCTTTGCTTTTATTTCACTGATAATAAATAATGCACTTAAGTAATACTGCCCATTTCTACAGGCCCTCATATTTTGCATAGTTGATGGTGGCCACCTCACCCTGGTCCACTCTTGTTTCTAATCCATTCTCCAACAGCAAGAAACCCCTACAAAGGCCCACCTATCACCTTGCCTGGTGCCAGGATATATTAGGTGCTCAATGAACACGGACTAAACACATGAAAATTTTATTGAAGTGAACTTAAGGCAGGGCTCAAATACTACTGCTCCTCTTTCTCAGGCTTTTCATGGCTCTCTGTGCTTCTCTAGGGTGCATTATCATGTGTTAAAGTCATCTGAGTCTTTTCCCCCTGAGACTCTGAGCAATTAAGTCTTATTTACCTTGATATTTCCCGTACACCTTGCATAAGGCCTAACACATAGAAGTTTCTTAGCCGCAGAAGAATTCATGAACAGTGCAAGCAAGTACAAATGGAGGGAGCAGCCCTCAACCAGTTGGCTGTTCCTCCTGCTCAGTGGACCACAGCACAGGATACCAGCACCTCTGTGGTATGCAAACATATCTGAGACTGCCCAGGAAGAAATTAAGATTAGCCCTAACCCTGAAGTTTAGGGGCAATGGGCGGGTTAGAGAATGGGCAGAGAGGCCCTCATTCAAAAACCAGAAAAATGAAATCACTGGGTGGTGCTTTAAGTATGTCTTTCTGTATTGTCTGGAGTTTCTTCCTTGAATATGTTCTAATTTTGTAAGCAGGAAAAATCCCCACAATAGATGTTATAAAAACAAACCAAGAGAAAATTAGGTGGAGATTTTAGACAACAAAATCACCCATCTCTATGTTTCCTTACTAGTTTAAGGCTCCCAATTCAGGTCCCTCAGGTCCCTCCCAGATGGGGACCCTGCATTTTGTGGGGAAGGAAGCCTTGAGGCACGGGGGACAGGAAGGTGTCAGGAGGGAGCCTTCTACCACTGCAGTAGCTCGCAGATCTCCCAGTGCAAATGCAGGCAGAGCTCTGAGCCCCAGGAGCTGGAGAAGAGCGCAGGAGTAACGAACCAGCATGAGATCGGGGCCTCGCTAGATGTGACCCACTGCCTGGCATTCTGTAGCCCCTTTGCAAGCTTCTCTTGCACAACTGTTAACATGCCATGGTTATCATTCTCTCACCTGCCATCTCCCCTGATACGCAGAGAACACCACGGGACCAGTGGCTGCTTCTTTTTAATCACCCCATTCCTGTAGTCCAGTGCTCAGTACGAGAAGGTTCTCAATACATATTTGAACCCAGAGCCTCACGCATGTGAGGGAAGTGCTCCACCACTGATCTATATATCCCAAGCCCTCGATACAGATCCACTGAATGGCAGAGACCACGCCTACAAAGTGCTGCACATAACAGACGCAGGACTCTGGGACAAAATAAGAATGCATTAGCCACCAGATCCTTCATTTCCTTTGTGGCTTAAAAATCCATTATTCAGTCCTGAAGAGTCAAGTGGAAGCCAGTAATTTCTTGGAAAACTAACAAAGCTTCTTTTAATGTTAAGAAATGTAGGCTTTCTCTGGTAAGAATGGATGCATTTTAATCTGCAATTCAGAATTATTTGGCATCATAGCTAACTGCAGCTTCCAAGGAAACTGCTCCTTAAAGGAGCGACGCTCAACGTCTTCGTATGGCATTGCTGAAGGGTTTCCAGGAGACAGTGAGCTCAGTCTTGGGCCATATTAATAACCTGTTTCCGAGGTGTATGTGTGAGGCACGCAACCACTTTCCTCTGGGAAATGGCGGGGCCTGCAAGGTCCAGGCACCATCTTTTTCAGAGCTTCACTTCCTCACTACTACATTAGGAAGACGGTGACTTTTTGACTGTCAGCACCTCAAGATCTTGGGGGTCTGGAGGAGGAGGAGGAGGAGGAGGTGCCAGCTTCCTACGGCCCAGGGCCATGGTAGCAACAGTCCACCTTCTAAGGGCTTGACCACTGGGGAAGGTTGCTCCTTTAAGATATGCCAAGGGGCTGTGTGAACTCTCCTCTAACCATGACCTTAACTCAAACAAACAGTTTCTAAATAACACATCCTTCTGAGGATTAGGGTTTCTTGTGGTTTTAAAGACAAAGAGCCCTGGCCTGGG
>RJWT010045168.1:0-11635 GCA_004365215.1 Cuniculus paca
AGATGATCTTATTTTGCAAAGGGAAGAGTGGATGGAAAAGGGAAAGAGCGAATGGAAAGTAAAAAGAATTAAGAAGTGTTCTGGACATGTCCTGGCTTATCATGATGAGTGTAATCACTACGTTCTCCAAACATACTAATAAACTTTAAAAAAATTAAAAAGAACCAAAACAGAAAAACAACTGGACTCACTAAAAAAGAAAAATGAATTCTGATTGGCTAAGGAAGGACTTACAATCTTAAAGCAATATCCAAGTTATCATGCAAATTATAATACAATTTTTGCCACTTCTTAAACTTTATGTTTTGCAGTTGAAGATAGAGTGACATGGAACATATTATCAAAGAGATTAGAGAAATGATGAATATGTGATGTGTTAAAAATTTGAAATAAATCAGTAAAAGAAAAAAGAGGATTTGAATGTAATGAGAAGTTATCAGGTTCCTCTTTCTCATTTGATCAATGAGGTAATAGAGGCAAAAAAAAGAAGAAGGGATACTTAGGTACAAAACCCAGATAATATCGTTGCCAACACCCGCTTTGGGTCTTTTTTCTATGCTACTAAGATTGTCCCTCTTTACTCTCCCGGGTTCTCCTCTTTTTTGAAAGAGTTTTTACTGAAATTACAAGGGACCTGAAGAGGCAATATTTAATAATAGCCTCAAAGAATATAGAAGCATTTACCTAGTAGTGAAGATGGAAAGCAATTTATGTGAAAGTAAGCAAATCAGAACATCCAGAAACTATAAAAACACAGTGCATATGCTCATCAGTAGAGGGATGGATAAAAAAAGATGCTTTCTTCTTAAACAGAGGAGTACTACTCAGACATAAGGAAGGATAAACTTAAGACATTTATACCTATAAATGGATGATATTTGAGACCATACACATAAGTGAAATAAATCAAACTCACATATGTAAGCATCATATTATCTCCTTGGTATGAAAAACTGAAAGTACAATAGGTATTGTGAAATGAGAAGAAATTGTTCAAAAGGAAAGAGGAACCAGGGTGAGGGAAAGAGGAAAGGAAAGAAGGTAAAAAGGAAAAAAATACAATATAGTGATACTACTAGTTTGTCTTAGTACACTGAAAAGATAGGTTTGTGCTAATATCATTTAGAGAATTTTTATACCCCTATCTTGTGTTCTGAGTAAGAACTTTGAAGATGACAATATGCAGCATATTAACTGTTATTTTCCTATTATTTTGTTGTGAAATTTTTTTTCCATAAATTAAAAACATATAATGAGATAGTAGGAAGAGAAATAATACAATTTAAAACTAATTTTAATAACATGTTAAAGAATTGATGCTTTCATTGAAGACAATAGAAAGTCACTAAAATTTGTATAAGCAAGGTAGTGACAAGATCACTTCATTTTGAGAGCTATGTGAAGGATGAATTGGTTTAAGACTGCTAGAAACTACTACTTAGCTGTTTACAAGTACCTTGGTATTACTTTAACAGGTGATCACAATTATAATCTTCTTTAAATAAGCTTAAAAACTTGAGAAATTATTTTCTTTGTTAAAAACATTTGAACATTTTAAAGTAGTTTTTCTCTTAAATTATAAAGCTGTTTAATCATCTAGAGATAATGATGCTACAATAATTATAACAAGAGTGTGTGGAAAATTCAGTTTTCCTTCTTTGATTGCATTGAAAGTAATCTGTTTTCATACAGATATAATAATATGTAAATTTTTTGAACAATTCAAGTAAACACAGCTATCTTCTTCTTCTAAGTCATGTTGTAAAAGTTTGATAGTTTTTGTCTCTTCTTAGATGAACTTTTAATTAAAAATTTTTATATGACTTCATCTCTAGGAAGCTCTTCTAATACCAAATCTTAAATTATTCTCTTATACTCTCCTTCCAATTCTTAGTCTGTTCTAATGAACAAAGAATAAAATATTTAATTTTTTAAAAATGGCTTATGTAATGTGAATTCTCCTCCTAAATAAACAGAAAATGCCCTCATTTCTGTTGCCACTTTAGTGTTATATGAGAACTCAGACCATTGGTGAACTCGCTTTTATACTTGCCTCTTAGTCTTTGAATTCACAAGCATAACACCTGGCATCAAATGTGGTTGCACATTAAAATCATTTGTAGAATTTTCTAAGTATACAAATTTGTGCATATTTAAATATTTAAATAGACAGAGTTCTGTATATTAAAAACCAGTGGACCAGATGCTCCATCAGTGGAGAAAGGAAATCTGTATAATTAACAATATAAAAGACTTCATCCTAAACTGAGTGTAAACATCCCCTCTTTCTCCCCATCAAGTCACAGAGCTGGGCATGGAGGTGATCATTCCCAATGTGGCTTAGGAGTACAATGGCCCTTGAGGCTGGTGACTCTTGCTTATTTTCAAACCAGGTAGTTGGGCTGAGTCCACAGTCCTTTGGGAATTGCTCAACGTCTATAGTTTGGAATGACAAACCATGGGAAAGAAAAACTAATTCCTTAGATGTTTCTCTGACTACAAGAAGAGGTGAGGACTGGAGATGGAGCCCTCTTCATACATCTATGGAGGTCTGAGCTCAGCAGGTAAGTATTCCCAGGACAGGGAGCAGAAAAATAAATAGAAAAAAAAAAAGACTGCAGTAGGTAGAGAGAGCCTGAAAGAAAGGAAAAATCTTTATATGGTCATCCTTTGTTCCATTTTTCTTGGGATTTTCATATAGAATTTAACATCGTGGTGAACTTTAAACACATAGTTGAATGGTATTGAATACACTTTCAATATTGGGTTAACAACCACCACTGTCCATTTCCAGAATTCTTTTCATCTTACAAAGCTGAAAGTCTGTGCCCATTAAACAATAGCTCCCTGTTGTCCCTTCCAGTCTCCGAGCAGTCAGCACCCTGCTCTTTGTCTCTATGACTTTGACTACTCTTAACTACCTCTCATAAATGGAATAATACAGTATATGCCTTTTTATGATGTGCTTATTTCACTGAGCACAATGTCCTCAAGTTTTCTCCAGGCTGCAACATAGGCTAGAATTGCCTTCTTTTTAATGCTGAATATCTCATATATACTGGATCACATTTTGTTTATTAATCAGTGGATGGAGATGTGAGTTGTGTCCATATTTTAGCTATTGTGAATGATGTTGTTATAAATATGGATATACAACTATGTCTTCAAGATGAGATCTGCTTTTAATTCTTCTAGATGTGTACCCAGAAGCATGTCCACTGCATCTCACAGAGTTCTGTTCTGTGTTATGTGTTGGAGTAAGGCCTGAATTGATTCTTTGGATATTCAGTTTTCCCAGTTCCATATGCTGAAAAGATTATCATGTTCTACTAAGTGGTTTCTACACTTTTGTCAAATAATCATATGTTCACTTACGTGAGCATTTATTTCTGATAAGTGGTACAACACAATGGGTGTCTACCTGTTTGTCTGTAACTCTCTGTTTAGAACCAGTATTCTGAAAACAGATCCCTTTTATATTTGAAAGAGAAGATTCTCTCTTGTCTTTTGTGCTAGTCAAATTTCCATTACAATACAAAAATATCTGATATAATCAACTTATAAAGAAGTTTTATTTTGACTTACAGGTTTAGATTTTCAGTCTATGATAACTGATGCCCTTGGTTTTGGACCTGTAATAACACAGGTTATCATTCTGGTAGTGCACGGTGGAGCAAAGCTCTTCCTTTCAAGGAGGAGAAGTAAAAGTGATAAGGACAACCATGGATTCCATAATCTTTTTCGTGGTCATGCTCTCAAGACTGAAATATCTCTTTTCCCTGTCAAAACTGTCAGCACACCCCAGTGGCATCAAGCTGGGGACATTAATTTCTAATGTTTGTCCTCCAAACCATAGCATTTACCATGGCTCATACAAGCTGAGTGCAAGGTGCTCCAGAAATATGTGCACACTTGCCTTCCACGCAGTCAGAGATGGGACATGAGTAGCTACAACTGTGAGAAAAGTTGGATTCATTCAAAATAATTTACAATCTTTCATGCAAGCTTTCTCCTGGAAGTTACAAGAGCTCAGCAGTTTCCAAAGTCCCAACATAGTGAATTTAGATAGATTCTGATTCTGAATTTAGATAGATTCTGCAACTATTGTCTAAATGGGAAGACAGAGTTTTAGGGCCTCCTAATTTACATCTTTCTAGAACCCTATGTCTTTGGTGTTTTTAATGACACTCCTCTTCCACACCCCTGGATTTTGAAAAATGACTCTTTCATATTTATTTAACTCAATACTATTACTTAATAGCACCATTCAATTTACTTAGTGAACCTACTGGCACTAGTCATGAAATGTTTTCCTGCTGGGTCTTTTGTCATCACAACTTCCTGAAATACAATTCCATGTTTCTGTGGATAATTTTCACACAGCTGTGGTAATATTAAAAGTGAGAAAATAAATTTTACCACTCGGTTCTCTCAACTCAACGGTCCACTAGTAGATGGGTGAGCTATATTGTTTATCTCCAGTGACAACTCATACAAATGAGTTGTATTTCTTCAAAAGAGTTTATTCAAATAGTCAATATGAAGCAGTTAGATTCACCAAAGTTACAGAACTCGAAGTTATTTCAATGTGTGCTGTACAAAGGGTAAGCCTTAAGACACACACACACACACACACGTGTGCGTGCCCACAAGAATTGTCTAGTTTTTATTCACTACAGAGTTCTGAACAGGCTAATTTTCTTTGTGATTCTATAAATAGAATTCAGTCTCAATATACATTAATTTCTAAAATGTTACATTTAATATACCACATATTGACATTCAGACATCAAGATCAATATAAAAATTCCATGTACATGTAATTTTCATTTTTCAATTGCATTAAGTCAATGATGAATCATTTTTAATCTTATGATTAATTTATTTCCCTCTGCTTACAGTATGATTTTCAAATGAGAAAACACACCCTCTTTTATTTTCAATTAAGCAATTTCTGACATTAAATGTATGTTATAAAGTTATTAATACCCTGAATGCATTTCAGATTGTGCCGTATTTCTTTGTATTCAACTCCTCCAAATCCAGGTCCTGGCAACCACTGATCTATTCTCTTTCTGTATCATGTTTCTATTTTAGAACATCATAATATTGGAATCATACAGTAGCTACCATCCTTGTACTTAGCATGAAGCATTTGAGATTCATTCATGTTGCTCTATGGGACATTAAAGAATGAAGTAAAGAAATTTATACCTGAAAATGAGCATGCATATTTTCCTGCTAGGCATTTACTGAATGGTTTGGGTTAATATTGTCAGGGATTCAATTATGTCTTGTGTTATTATTTTGTTTACTTTTAATACACCATAGATACTGCATTTTTTCCATCTTAGTTTATATTTTTATTGCAAAATTTTACCAGAGGATTTTTGTCAATGTCTGCTCCACACTCTGTATTTAACCTTTATTTTGCACTGTGTTATCTCATTTCTGTCTCTTCCCCAAACTACAATGTTTTTACTTATTTTCCTGTGCTTATTAGCTTCTGAAAGGCTTCGAAGAGGAAAAAGTATCCTCTTACTGATTCAGTGTTGCCCGGACTTAAGAAAGCACTGTGTCTGGGATTCTGAAGTGAGTTATCCTTGGTGTTGTTTGTTTGGTTGGTTTGGTTTGGTTTTTTGCTTTTCCTCTCTGGAACTCTAGTCATCTGTGCTCAGGAAGTATTAATGTCACCCTTCAGTCCACGTCTCTTGATAGAGAGGGCTTTTGTTGATGTGACTTTTCTCAACCCCCAGGTACGATAGGCTTTTATCCACGCCGTGTAGTTGGCAGTGTTTTTTGTGCCTTTCCCCAGTCATGCTAAGGCTTTCATTCCACAGGGCAGATGGATTTAGATAGGGCTTTACACATTCAGACAGCTGCTATTCCTGTCCCCCAGGCCTGTACCAGCAGGGATGCTATGCCAGGACTCTTGTTCTATCCAAGTATTTCTTATAAGCATTTGGTGAGCTTAGTGGAGATCTTTTGAGTATTGTACAATTTACCTTGTTTCTGTAGCTCCCAAGAATTCTACGTTCTCATGCTAGTCAAACCTAGGATTTATCAATTTATTGAAAATTTGACCAAATTCTGCTTATCAGCTCCCATGGTGCTGTCAGCATCCACTCCGGGTATATACTTGTTTGTAGTTCTTTTCTCCTAAGAGGAACCTATATTATCATGAACTGGTTTGCTACCCCCAACTCTGCTGATGAAAGAATCAAAGCAGTATCCTTTTCTGTTTTTCACATCTTTGGAAGAAGTCAGTTTTATAAATAAACACATAGAAGTATTTTCTTTTTATATACTTATACCATTTTAATAATTTTGTAATCCATCATGCAAATAATGCTCTAGAATTTGTTTTATTATTTCTGGTGCCATGTCATTGAGCATATTTTAGTGGCAATCTATCATAAGGGTGATATAAATTTTACATTAATATAAATTTTATATTAATATAAAAGTTACTAAAAATATCTATACATTTTAAAAAATTTCCTTAGAATACAGGAAGGCAAAGGATATAAGAGAAAATAATCTATGGTAAATATAATATTTGGTAAGGACATGGCATCTTGTGAGTTCTTAGTATTAATAACCTATGACCAGGGCAGCAGCATTGAAATCTGTAATAAGTTGACATTTTGCATAGGAAATTAAGTGTGGCACTGAGTAAATTAGACAAAGAAAGAATTTCCTTCTGTTGTAGCAAAGTTTAGTTCATGATCCTATAGTCTCACAAATGCCTGTTCCTCAGAGGACCAAGGCAGGCACGAGTGATCTTGTTCACTGAATTCAGCCCTGTGTTTGCCCTTTGCGCAGAGCAAATGCTCCTTGTCTAAATCACTTAACACTTGTTCTCAATATCAAACCAATACAGCTCATGTGTATATAAATTTTGAAATATTTTGTCACTGAATCAAGTTTACTTGTGAGTACATTATCATTAAAAGAAATATATATGCAAAGTACTGAAAGTTAGTCAATTTTTTTTTAAATGTACCTCGTAGTTTTTCGATTTCTCTTGCAGTGACTAGACTGACAATTAAATATTTCACTATAATACCAAGGGTAGTCTCATTTTATTTATTTTTCTCAGTGTCTGAACATAAATGCAAAACCTTCAAAGTAACTGTTTTCTATTATACCAAAAATGTACTGAAGTAAGTACTTGTGTGTGTGTGTGTGTGTGTGTGTGTGTGTAGAGGATGTGGAAGGCATATTGACACATGCTCAGTGCAATTCTTTGATCTTTTGTTTCCTACGTAAACAAGGCTACTTACACTAAAAAGATGCTCAGTTCTTCTAATTTATTGCAAGTAAAGTTTTCACACATCAAATTTCAGCAACAGCTTAATGGCAGAAATCTTTTGTTTGGAGATATGGAATCTATGGTAGAGTTTTGCTGGGTAACTGAGAACCTTGATCTAAATGTGGGTTCACATAATGCAGAGAACAGACTACTTTTGAAGTAAATTCATATTTCCTGATCTATTAAGTTGATTGTAATTTTGAAATGGTTTCTGCATATCACTTCTTTTGCACATTTATCTTCTATTTGAGCCTTCATATAGAGATGATTATTTCTACTCTGGGCTATATCTCTCAGAGAAGCACAGACACAAACTCAATCACAAGGTTGCATTCTGGTTATTAAGTGTGAAACTGAGTCACAGAATTTTTCCACCTTCCATGTAAATAACAAAACCTGTCTAAATTTGGTACATAGAAGCATTTATACACTTATGACTGTTTCGGCATCCAGTAGTGCAATAGATTGTTTTAAGTTTCCACATTAATATAGTAACTTTGGAGCATAGAGATCCTGGAACATCTGAAGTTTGTTCTACTAAAGTCATAATGGTTATCTTGTGCTGAGGCTCAAAGAAACTGGTTCTGTTGATTCTATCTTTATCATGAGAGTAGAGTGATCATTCATTAAAAATAAATTACCAAAAAAATTACTGAAGTAGATATTAATTACAACAATGAATCCTAGGAATAAAGATTCAAAAGATAACATTGAAGATTTATAGAATCAAGCATGCTCAATTTTTTTCATGTCAGTTATTTGACTGGTTGTTATGTGCTAGTCATTGATCTAGAAGAAACAATATTCATTGTATCATTTCATCTTCACAAAATTTTTATTGAGTAAATAGTGTTTATGTTTTATGGCCAAGTCCTGTGGAACTGGGGGTGAGGAGTTTATTTACTGAAGTATATATAGCTATTAATTGATATTGTTTGAAGTATACTCAGCTTCTTTCAGTCTGAGGTACAATTTTATTTGAGGTTATATGGAGAAAGCTAGCATATTAAATGGAAAACAAGTTAAACTAACCATGAGATGTTACTTTCTAGGATTACTCTTACAAAACCACATATTTACTGTAATATCTGTTTCATCTACTTATCTATATGCAGTATAGACAGAATTTTAACCATTTTTGAATACAATAAAACTTTGTAAAACCTACTAAAACCAAGATCTGTAATGAGAGCTAGAAATAAGATATTATGTTTATTTGTATAAAATGAATTTTGTATCTATAATATTTTCTCTGTCTTTGAATCTTCACTAAGCCTTGGAAATAACCCTTAAATCATAAACTGAGAAATAATTTCTTTGCAGACAGTATCCTCTTTTGGATTATGTAGGTATTTCCTGTTCTTTTTTTCAAGACCTATAAAATGTGTCTCTTTCTCCGTTGTTACTCTTTGCTTATTAATCCTGGCTTTGCTTCTCTGCACCTTTAAGTAGAATATTCTGGGTCAATTATCTCTCCAGGGCAATTGTTCTTCAACCCTTTTGACTTCTGGATCTGATTTGAGTTTCGTCTTATTCATTTTTCATGTTATGTATATATTTGCCAATATGTCAGGATTAACTACAAAATCATTGTGGTGATAAAAGGACATTTACATTTCATATCTAAAGTACAAAATGCATATTTTAGAGCTCTACAAATACGATGAATATGTTTTAACAAATAAACAAGCAAAGGGACTATTTTTCTTTGAAGCTGACTTACGGAAAAAACTCCATAGCTAATATGGTAACACTACAAAGAGAGATAGCAGGGCTCCAGAAGTAAACCCAGGCAATGCATATATCTCATCATTTCATCGTGTCTATTACTTGTAAGTGGATGGCTTGATTACATAATTGCTTAAAATTCCAACAAGTGTATATTTTATGGTTTGGATTGTATCAAGTATCTGTCATTTTATGTTTTTTGTGTGTATTCTAGTAATCTGCTTCTATTTGCCTTTATTTTTATATTGAATTTACAGAAATACCAATGTTCTAATCTTTAATAAAGCACTGAGATACATGAGTAATGTATTATGTCAAATTAACAAAACAGTGCAACACTATTTATTCCTCCCCATAGCTCATTTTAATTAAAGATGTATTCCTAAATACTTCCTTGATTAGGGACTAATGCTCTATTAATTTGAAACACATCTACTGAGAACAGAGTAAATTCATAGAGAGGAACTGTCATTACATGAAACATAACTTATCACCCTGAAGAATACATTATGCCACTGTTCACAATGCACACAGGTTTTCTACTATGCATTAAAATTCACAATGCAAGCATCATGACAGATTTGGAGAAAAAGCTACAGCAAAGGAAACTCAAAAGGGATACCATGCAGGTATGTATGCTAATAGGAGAAAAACATTTACAGTTTGCAATACCAAGAGAAAAAGTGAAGGTGATGGATGAATAAATGTTTCATAGAGCTGTTTCCTAAAACATAGTCATGAATTTCTTGGTGACCTAAAGCCTGTATCAATTTATTAGTGGCTCTCTTAAGATTTATTTGACACCAATTGAGTCTTAAATACTTTAAACTTGGGGAAAAGTAAAAATAAAGCAGGATAACTCAATTATGTCTATTACAGTGTTTACAATCAACTAAAGTGGCAAAATGATAATGCTTAACAAACTTAAAATATTTACTAATAAGCATTTTCAAAGTAGAAAATTAAAAAATGATTTACTAAAAATGCAGTGTGAAGAGGCAGATTTAAAGTAGGACATACAACTCTGTAAGATATGGAAGAGTAGCAAAGCTGTCTGGATTAGCATAATAACCAAATCTGTGACTAGAATGAAAAGCCATAAAGTATCAAATCTTGCAGTCTATGAGCAAACCACATATTCATTCATAAATTGAATTTTTCATGAGAATTTTGAAGTTTCCATCTTATAGATTTTACCCATATTTTATTAGGTGTGTACTTTGATGTTACTTTGTTTGTGGGTAGTGAAATTGCCAATTGTAACTTTTAAAACTTTTTATTTTCATTGTCTGAAATTCCCAGTTTATTTTTTATGTCAAGCTACTGGTAGGAACTTTGACAATATCTATGAAGACAATCATGTTGTCTGTGAATACAGAAACTTTTATTTATCCTTCTCTGATCTGTATGCCTGTTTTTCTTAATTATTAAAAATCTGACTTCTATTATGTGACTCCAGAGTAGTAATGGACATTGTTATTTTCTTGCAGTCTTGGGTGGAACAGTCAATCTATCATAATGATGTTACCCAGAGTTCATTGTTCTGTTTTATTGGGTACCCTTTATTAGGCTGAAGAAAGCACCCTATTCCTTGTTTGCCAAGAATTTGCATGATGAATAGCTGCGGGGTTTTGCCAACTTTTTTTCTCTCATTAATTTTGTTCAAATGATGAATTATGACACTTGATTACACTACTGTTTGGTTTTAGAAAGTTGAATCAGCTTGTATTCCTGAAACTTTTCTATTTAATGATATTCTTTTATATTGTTGCTTTAAATGTCCTAATATTTTGTTGGTCTTATTTCTGTGTGGAACCAGGTATGGATTGCAGATTTATTCTCAACAAAAAGTACACCACTGTAGTGTCCTTAAATGATTTTGCTATCAGAGAAATACTAGTCACAAAAATAACTTGAGGCACTTCAGTGTATACTTTCTAGAAGGCTTGGCATAAGTTGTTTCTTAAATGTTTGAAAGAATTCACTATGGAAACCATCAAGACCTATTACGCTTGTTTGTTCGTTTATAGTGAGTATTTTTAACAACAAATTCAATAGATTTATTTTGAGGAATGTTCTTATTTCTCTATTTTGGATAGACTTTGATACTTTATTTATTTCAATGTTCTTTAATTATATCTAAGAGGCTCATATTATTGACATGGAATTATTTTAATGACATTTTATTATTCTTTTAATATCTTAGTGATTGATATTAAGAGTTCATTTTCTATATTAGGTTTGTGTATTTTATATCTTTCTTCTTGTTGAATCTGGCTGGGGTTTGTCTACTTGTCTTATGTCTTCAAAACATTTACTTTGATTTCTTTGTGTGTGTTTGCCTTCACTGACTTCTGTTCTTAACTCTATTACCTTATTTATTCCTTATCTGAATTTAACTTAATTTCCTAGTACTATTATTGGTGATAGATTAGATCATTGATTTGAGTCTTCTAATGTAAGCATTTAATGTTATAAATTTCCTCTGTTTTCTCTTCATGTCAAAAATTTAATCAGCTTCATTTTTATTATCATTTAATTAAAATGTTTTATATTTTTTATTATTACTTCTGTTTTGACCCATGTGTTATT
>RJWT010045169.1:0-11672 GCA_004365215.1 Cuniculus paca
ACATCTCTGAACCTTTCCAAACTCTTCCCACAAACCATTCCCAAAGGCTCTTGAACCACATGGTCAGGTATAGTCATAGCAGTGACCCCACTCCTGGTACCAAATTCTGTCTTGGTTACTTTTCTCTTGTTTCTGAGACAAACACCTGAAATTCAAAATGAAGGAAGGAAAGGTTTATTTAGCTTATAGTTTTTATGAGGTTTAAGTTTGTACTCAGTTGGCTCCAAGGCAGGGTGGCAACCATTCATGGCAGTCGCAAGTGACAATAGCAAAAGGGCAAAAGAGGAAAGCATGTCTCCTTTCTTCCCTTATGCTGTACACTGGTTACCGGCCGCTAGACAGGTACGGCACTTACACTGCCAATCCCAGCACTAGACATTGAACCATCACAAACTTTAGACTCAGTCACCTTTGAAAGACCTGCCCTCCATGACCACATGAAGCTTTGGGGGACATTTAAACACAAACCATAACACTGATCATACTTGGATTAATACATTTTATGGTTTTTCCATAGGTAACATGCAGCCACATAGAATTTATTGTTGAATAAAAAGGGATGTTTCACTTATCTGATATTATATGTTTTGCATCTTAAATGTTCCTCAGGAGCCCATGGACCAAAGGCATGGTGGGAAGGCTCTAATGCTAATTAGGAAGGTGGTAGAAACTTTAAGAAATGGAGAACAGTGGTAAGACATCAGAATCACTAGGGTGTGCCCTTGATATGCTGCTAGGACCCAGCTACTTCCCTTCTGTCTGCTTCCTGCCAACCACGAGGAAAGCAGTTTTCCCCATCACACAATTCTTGCCACAATGTCTTGTCTCAATGTAGCACCATGGCAGTAGAGCCAAACACAGATGGAAACCTCTGAAACCATGAACTAAAATGAACCTTTCCTGTTTATACACTGATTTTCTCAGGTATTTTGCCACAGCATTGGGAAACTAATGGATCTAACTGTTGGCATTATAATCCATCTCACCCCCAATATTTTAAAATTCCATGACCCATCCTTTTTTGTGATGCTATAGTGTGTGTGTGTGTGTGTGTGTGTGTGTGTGTGTGTGTGTGTGTGTACATTGTTAAGCCCAGTCAAGCAAAAAACTAACATCTACCTTCTGGCCCTACTCTCCTGAAATACATGAATACTTATCTGCAGGAGTTGAGGAACCAGGGTATCACCTTTGAGGAACTGGAGTCAAAGTAATAGTACAGAATTGTCCAGTGGGGAGTGAGTGCAGAGGTGTTAAAGTCATTTCAGGTTCATTTCAATTTGTGGTCAACTCCAGAGACCTAAATTGTTAACTATAACCTTGGATGAGTAAGATAATAACAGACGTTTTGTATATACCTGGATAAAAAGCATTCATATTTTGCAAAAATAATATTTTATTTCTGCTTCAGGTATAAAAGATAGTGTTTTATTTTACAACAATGACCTGCTAAGCATGATTACTAAATACATAAATCTCAAGAGTTTACAAGACTGGTTTTAGTACAAAGACCAACCTTGTCTAGGAATATAATAGTTGTTTCAGTCTTTCAGGTGTCTGAGGCAATTAAAATAAAACACCATGTTTGAATTTGCTAATGCTGTTTATTTCCCTGATGTTGTCATTTCATCATGGTTACTGGGAGGGGCCAACAATGCACTTTTTAAAAATAAAAAGTAATTTTTAGTTTTAGTGAAAAGAGATGAGGAAATGTCTGAGGGTATCTGTGAGGTTAATGAGATGGGACAATGCCCGGTTTCAGGCCACAAAACAAGGCAGAGAAAGAAATGTTGTATTTCATTTCTGATAGGACTCTGAGAACAGCTCACTTTCTAGATTGTTGTTCATTATAAAGCAGAATTGAAACTTGCCAGACTTATCATACATCTGAGTACTTGCATGCACAAGCCCAAAGATACAAACTATGTAACACTACCGTAACATCTGCATGTACATTTAGATAATTAGATTAAAAGTCATTGCTGGGAAAATTTGAATTATTTGAGGATACATCAGTTATGGATTTTAAATAAAACATTAGGAGCCACCGTGGTTTCTCATTTTCAAAATACTCATGAATACAAAAAGAAACAGAATTGAAATGAAAGTGTTTCAAGATAGAGTTTACTTAAAAACTAAAGTGTTAGATGTGTTAATGTTTTCATAACAACTCTGGTTGCAGGTGAGAGATGGTCTAACTACCTCGATTACATACTAGATCAAGTTTGATATGACATTAGCTCCCTGTTACTTTCTTTTATTTAACTATTTAAATAACACTCTTTTGAACTACTGAGGATTGAATTCAGGGCCTCTACACTGAACTGCATACCAAGACCTTTTTTATTTTTTATTCTGACGCAGGGTCTCACTAAATTGTTCAGACTAAGCTCGAACTTATGATCCCCCTGCCTTGATTTCCCAGAGTGCTGAGGTCACAGACCCATACCACTAGGCCCAACTTAAAAAATACTTCTATAGTACTTAATGTATATACAAGAGATCATTCTAAGCCTTTTGCAAATATTAACTAATTTCATCTCGTGAGAATCCTAGACAATATGTCATATTAGCATTCTTGGGTGGGTCAGTTGAGCCATGAACAAATATCTTCCTCCAAATGTGTTTTTAATTCAGCAATTGGACCATAGAGTCTGTACTTAATCACTAATATATGTTACTTTATTACTTCTCACTCACACAGTATACAGTTAAACTATCATTGCCAAAAATACCATTGTCCTCATCTAGGTAGGTCACAGGAGGTATCAGGACTCATTCACATGGTATACTCAGGCCGGTGCTCCACACACAAACTAGGCAGCCTTTGGTGTTAGGTCTGTTCTCCAGTCTATGCTCCTCCTCTTTCATCACAAGAAATTCATTTTGTTTGGGGATAAGTATGGGAAATGGGAATGGATTCCCTTTGCTGTCAAGGAATTGCATGTTGATCCATCAGAAAGTAACTCTAGCCCTAATAATGTGGAAACCCAGAATAGAAACAGGTAGCCAGGCAAGGTAGGGCACACTTGAAATTTCAGCACTCTGGAATGGTGAATCTGAGCCTAGCCTGGCAACTCAGAGAGTTTCTGCCTCAACATAAAAGTGAAAAAGACTGGGGATACAGTTCAGTACCAAGGCCCTGGGTTCCATCCCCAGTACCCCCATCACACACATGGAGACAGAGGGAGGAAGAGTGATGGTCTCAAACCATCAACTTTCTGAAGGTTCTTCAGTCCCTATGTAAATTAATGCTCAGCTTTTTCTAGTTGTGTGTAAAAGGGATACTGAAAAAAGAAACATTTCTCTAACTGTGAAATCTGTGGTATTATACTTTGTCTGACAGCAATGTTTAACAACTTACCCCCCTTTTTATAAATTTAGAAAGACCACTCAAGTGCTTACGATTTGGACTATTAGCAAATTATTGTCAGTTTGAATCAATCAATGATACAAATTTAAAATTGGCTTAACTAGATAACTCTTCCTATTCCAAAATATGCAAAATCTAAAAAGAAATATTCTATTTAGTAATATTATAATTCTCTTCCTTTTCCATAGCCATTTGTTTCTGGACAATTAGAAAACAAATTCTCTCTGTTTTAAATTATCACTATTATTATCTATTTCTTATCAAAATGAATATAACTTACTAAGCCTCAAAAAATTCTTTTGGGATGATAAAATAACAAAAATAATGAATGTGATTTGGGATATTTTGATTTCAAAGTGTTTTTTTAAACACATCCTTGAAGAATAGCTTTAAGACGTTTTAAAATGTTGGCACTGAGCTCATAACATGAAGTAAGTTATGGACATAGGAATTTTGAACCATTTTCATGTGTTTAAGTTGAAAAGTTCATCAGAAAAAAGTCATTTGTGGTACCATTGTGAACAGTCTTATGTGTTAATGGAAACATAATTACTTTATTAGCAAGGTTCATGAGAGACCTCCTTTTCTCAGGAGTCTGGGCCTATGTCTGTATTTTAGAAAGATATCTGATGGTAATCAAAGGATATAAAGGAAGTGGACAGGGGTCTGAAAAGAGGCATTAAAGAGTAGAAGCAGAATTGTGAAGAGGAAAATTGATATACAGGAGAGGTAAGAACGATGAGAGAAATAGCATGTCATGTGTCTTGGTTACTTTCTCTCATTGCTGGGACAAACACCTGACACCCAAAATTAGGGAAGAAAAGGTTTATTTAGCTCACAGTTTTTGGTGGTTTCAGTCCATAATTAGCTGGTTCCAAGGCAGAGTGGCATGGCACTGGGGCAACACTTCAAGGCAGTAGCAGAGCAAAAGAGAAAAACATAAGCCTCTTCTCCACCCTTATATTGCACACAGCTCTCCCCCTGCTTTCAGGGTGGATTTAACACTCACAAAATCTCCTTTCCCTCCTTTGCACAGAATGAGGATATTTACAAAGTAAGAGCCCTGGCTCCCTGATGAGTCTCTCAGTTAAACTTCTAAACTTCTCAAGTTGACACAATGTATCAACCATAGCACCATGTATAAGAAAATGGAAATAATCTTTTGATTTTAAGGAAAGAAAGGTTGCTGATTTATTTAGCTTATTTTAGAAAGGAAAAATAAGTAAGTTGGGATAACAGCAGGATCCTGGATTGAATTTGAAGAAATAGGAATTCATATGAGCATGAATATGTCTCTAATGTTTACTTTTAAGTGGCCTGTGTTATTAATGTGGTGGATTTTAGGTCTGTGGTTATTCTTTTTGTTTGGTTTTTTTTTGTGGAAATAGTGGGGTTTGACACTGAAGACATACATGGTATTTCAATGACGATCCATAAACCAAAACGAAACACAAAATCCAAGCTCCCTCAGCATATGGTTGAGAGTTTGAGTCACTTTCACGTTGTACTACAAGACAAGCTTTTTTTTTTTGTTTTTGTTTTTTGTAATATTTGAGATTCTCGAATTTTGGGGTAGCAGAACTGTGTGTGCTCTTGTAATGAGCAAGAAGGAGAAATATATACTCTCGTACAACATCACAGAGCTCTTCAGTTAAACTTGCCAAGTGGAATACATAAACATGAACTACAGAAATATAAACCTGACACTAACCCTTAACTCTCTGACCAAATACAAATTTAAATGTCCAAACACTGGCTGCTGTCAGCACATAACAAACCATGGTTTCCTCCCACCAAACTTCATGCTGTAGCATAGCACTGTGAAGATACCTGGGCACCCAAGCCAGACACAGTGCTCATCCAGGGGATCCAAAAGTGAATAGGAGGTCTACTGAGAGGAACAGCTATTTCCCTGCATAATTAGAAAAAAGTACAACTGTAAAGACAGACCTGAATGGTGCAGAACACCCAAGAGAAAAGAATGACTCTTTGGAGGACCACTAGAACTTTTGCTTCCCTTGATCTTCCCAAGAGCTTCTCTTCCACTAAGGGCATCCAAGAGATGATGTTTAAGGCTTCTGGAATTTTGAACATCAGACCTCTATGGAGAAGGATATTTTTGCAGAAGATTTTTATATGTCAAGACTAGCACTGTCCTAGAGAAAAAAAAAGGGATTGCATTATTCTGTTAGCTACCTTCAATTCTTCTGTAGATTGTATGATATTAGGATTATTGCCACCTCCTAGTAAATCAGAATGCAGGAGCACACAACTAGTCAGAATTCACATCTTTATCTGCTTGATTCCCAAGCTGTCACTTTTCGTACTACCTAGCTTAATCTTTCAAGGTGGAATGATGTTTCTTTATTGTACAAGACAGTATGTGCTTTGTTAAACCTGCCTTAAAACAAATATATACATACATCTATGTCATTATACATGTATATATACACATATAAAGTATCACTCATTATTGGACAAATTCTAATTAAAACCACAATGAGATACTACTACAAACCTAGAATGACAAAGAAAACCAAAAAACCTACATAGATACACACATGCACACACCTACATGCACACACAGTTCCTGACTATAGAAAGTACTAGGGAAGATTTTGCGTAATTGGAATACTCATACTTTGCTGTTAGGAACCCAAGAATGAGTCCATCATGTTTGAAAAGTTTGTAGATTTATTACAATGCTAAACATGGGAGTATGCAATTCATCAAACCCCTCCCTACACGTTTTACATAACATAAATAAAAACATTATCTACACAATGACTTATAACTTTTTTCATAATGACCTAAAATTAGAAATAGTCATAAAATCCATCAGCTGATGAATAAGTAATTGTACCTATACAAAAGGATGATATTTAAAAGTAGTAAGAAAGCGAATAACCACTGATAGCTACTACTGTAATGATATACGAAATTCTCAGAAAGCATTACATTTAATAAGCCAGACACAAGACACTCCATATTAAACACAAAAAGTTTCCTATTGTATTATTCACTTATGTGGCTTTCTAAAAAAGGCAAAAGTATGGAGTAAAAATCAGATCAGTGAGAAGAGAATTGACTCACAAGGAACACAAGAAAACACCATAACTGTAAGTGATGGAAATATTCTATGTCTTTGTTTTGGTGGTACCTCCAAGAGTGTTCATGTTTGTAAAAGCATGTATCTACTTACACTATAAAATAAAAAGGATAAATTCTGGTTTATGTAAGGTATACATTATATTAAATGCACAGACATATGAAAAGGGTGAATTTTTTCCATATGTAATTTTAATAATCCTTATGCTCACATATACCCATAAAGTCCTTTCTAGAGAACTGCCTTTTAATATAAAACCAAATGTTTATGTTTAATCACTTTGAATGATCCTGCTTTGCCCTCTTTACAAATCCCACCCACAAGGTACCATCTTTAATGGAAGGCTTTGTAATATGAGTAAGAATACCAGAAAACAATGACTTAGTAATTTTTTCCATCTCCAATCACCCTGTCGCAGATGCAGACAAGCCATGAGTGTGAAAGGATTTGAGCCTATTACTAAGATTAATAGAATCCCAGATGGTGGACTCTTGAAGAACTAACAGCTTCATCTAAAGTTCAGTAGAAAACAATTGTCTTAGAGCCATGTGAAATGCTATAAAAGCTAATACTTGTAACTAAGTCCTACTGCCCTCTGGCATGGCTTGACAACCTTGTGGGGTTTTAGAGCAGCAACTGGAGAACAGAGATTTATGCCACAAATTAAACTCCTCAAACCTCAATGGATATTTTGTGAGCCCCTTAGCCATATGTAACTGTACTTCTGCCACTGCAAGAGAACATTCTAAAAACGAAGTAGAATTGGGGAGTAGAAAAGGGAGTATTTAATTGAAAAAACACCCTGTAAATATAAAAATAAAAATTTAAAACTTATTTTGTTCTAAAATTTATAGTTCTAAAATTTATTTCATGTCCTGATGTCTGAACATGCTTGGAGCCATCATTTAAATTATTTTTTTTTCTCAAGCAGTGAAGCGTACTTTTCAAATTACTGAAGATGTCCAAAGATAGTCATGTTTTTCATCTATAAAAAATGTAAACCTTTTTTCATAGAATTTTTACTTGTTGTACCTAGTACTTGTTTTCTAAGTCAGCTAAGATTTTTGAGGTTAAAAGCTATAAATAACATTAGTATCAATGAATGACACTGAACAAATTTAAATTGAAGAACAGGACAGAGCCAGAAATTCTGTCCCAAATGTCTCAACAGTCATATATGTAATATTACATATTATCGAAAAGTTTATGATGTTTCAATTTATTATAATGTGTTCCTCTGTTCACAAGTTGTTCAGCAAGGTCCAGTATGCTAACATGAGAGAAGACTTACTTGGAGTCTATTTGAAAGAGGAAGAACCACAAATGGGGAGTAAATGTGTGTGGGGGCTGGTACATTACAAAGTTCTATGCATTTTTAAAGTTTATATCAATATGAAAAAGGCTTCATTTTCCTCTAATAGCAGGGGCAAGACTTCCAAATAGCCTTTTCTGAAGTATTTATCTAGTTTCTCATCACCTGACTAAAGCCAAATTTTAACCACACCAAATAATTGGCTCACTAAACGATGTAGTTCTAGCAGCTTAGCAGATGAATCATTCAGATGTAAGTGTACACATTTATGCCCCTTTTGGCTACACATAAGCAAACAAAATGAAATGGAACAACAGAACACAGAGCAGAATATAAGAAATTCCAATATAATTCATCCCTAACTTTCTATCTTTCATACATACTAGCAGCTAAATTCATATCAATGGTTATAGGAAAGAGTCAAAATAGATCTTTAAGTGAAATGTATCAGAAAGAAATTGGGAGAGAGTTTGTGTAATTAGTTTCTTGGATTCATTTTGTTTATTATCCAGCCTTCTTTAACTTGAAGTGTAATTTTTCCTTTTAATCATTTTCATTTCTTTAACTTTTTGTGTCTCTATTTCATTACGTAGATTCACAGTTATGATTAATAAGTAGCAAGTGCTTTGTAACATACCCTCATACTCAGTGGCTTGTAAAAGGGCTTTCTGAAGAGGATAAATATATTTATCAAGGCAGTAGGGCCACTGCCAAGTGCCACGGTTGGGATAGTCCTTTAGTAACTGCTGCTCCACTGACAGTGCCCCACAGCTGTCACCTTTTATCTGTCTGGTGTCAAGGAAGAGCTTCTTGAAGAGATCAGAAAACTGATGCTTTGCAGAGTCATCAACAAGGGCAAACCATGGAGCAATACTTCTTCCAAGGGTCAAGCACTTCACTTACGGACAGCAGTGGATGACATCTCACAGCCTCGCAAGCACCTCAACCAGGGACTCAGTGACCCAGTGCCTTACAGGCAGCTTCGTAGGTGCCACAGTTCCCACCGGTGTCTGGGCTCAGAGACGTCCTGGTGAAAAGTAAGGGACTGAGTCACCAGGAGGTAGAGACCCTGGTGTAGCCAGGGCTCCACTCCTTGCCCCAGAAAGTTTTGCACTGGCTCTGCACCTCAAATCAAAAGGCCTCATAGGCTAGCCCTGTCCCTTGCCTCACATCTGTCAATCTCGAAGGGGCCGCTGGGTTCCAGCTTCTGGTGGAGGAAGTACCAATCTGGGCTGCTCCTGGTCTTCTGTGGTCGGCATTCTTGTCCTGAAAGTAGGACACAGAAATAGATATGTGAACCATGGGTGACTTCAAAGCTACAAAATTAATATTTGTGTTTCTGTCTACCCTCGGGTGTATCCAGCCTAGCTCTGCTTGTTTAGTTTTTAGTTGATTTCTGTAGCTTTTTCTTGGGTTTTGGATTACTCTACTTTCCTTCAGATATATTTGAACCTTAGAAATCTGAATTTAATTGTGCCAGTGAGGGTCATCTCAGGGAGATGCTGCTCATTTGTGATTTGAACTAGGACAAACATTCGACCTTGATTTTCTTCTACCAACACACAAAGGAGAAATAAGCTCTGTAATATGGGGGGGGGATACAAAGCCAACACACTAATTACTACACCATCCCTCTTACTCCTACTTAGGAAGGCAGCCCTGTCAAGTGAGTGAGGGAGCAATGATGTAATGAATCTTATCAGTAGTCATTACATATTACTGATAGAAAGGATAGATGTACATGCATAGGCTTATACACGCCTAGAACTACTCCTAAAGAGTTTACAAGAATTTATTATGTTTGATGGTATGAACAGCTACTTTGAAGAAAATGAGGCATTACGGTAGCCATTGCTGATTTCCTATCCTCTTGTTTTGAAGTCCAATAATGCTTTCATTCTTTGTTTTGATTGGTTTTAGTCTATTTTCTATTATTTGATTTCAGTATGTGAGAAGGTATGGTCAACTATTTTGAAGAAAACAAGGACATTATGGTAGCCACTGGTGATTTCCTATTGTCTGGTTTTGAAGGCCTGTAATGCTTTCATTCTTTTGTTTTGATTGGTTTTATACTATTTTGTTTTGTTTGAATTTATTGTGTGTGAAGCTATGAACAACTATTTCAAAGAAAATGAGAAACACTATGGTAGCCACTGTTGATTTCCTGTTGTTTTGAAGTCCTGTGTTGCTTGCATTGTTCTGTTCTGATCTGCTTTGTTTTGTTCTGTTTTGCTTTGTTTTATTCTATTTAAAAGAAAAAAAAGAAAAAAAATATTACTGATAATTTGGGATTTATCTGAAAACAAGCCTGAAAACACCTGCTCAACATCATCAACCTGTGTAGAATTAACATGACATGAATTCAAGTTCTAATATGCTTAATATTATTAAACCTCTGTCTCAACAATACTTTTAATAAAGTTGTAGTTTTCATTGAGTTAAAAACAACTAAAAATTTAAGGATGTTAGTTTTTCTTCTATAGTAAACACATTTGTTTCTCTAGAAATAGCAATATTATTCATGTATTTTATAAAGTAGGATGTAAATTTTGAAAGTGATTGCAAATGTTGGGTGGTAGGAATTCCTAAATAATGCAGGCCTTTTGTCTATCATTCCTGATAATTTAGTTTTATTCTGCTTTAATACCAAATGCTGATTGAAGGGGACTGGCAACAGACTCCATGGGTCAAATTTGTCATGAACAGTAAAAATCATAGTGGGGAGGAAAAAGAAAAACTACATCACATATGAAGAGCAAGGCAAAGACTGAAATAGCAGAAAGTCAAGAGCAAAGATAGGATAAGTATATAAGAATCAGAATATCTTCTTCTTAGGTAGCACATTGTTCCTTTGGAAGCATATGTAGAAATTACAAGGAGTAATGTAGAAATGAAGACTAAAATGGGAACATAGGCTAAATAGTGCAAAGCATTAGACTTTGCACTAACAAAGGTTAGGTAGACTAACAAAGGTTAGGTAGACACCAATATATAAAACTGAAGTCTCTCTCTTCAGAATATTCATCCATTTTCCATAATTCTGCCTTTGATGCATCACAGAATAAGTCTATTCTCTTAAAAAGCAACTATTTCAAATATCAAAGTCAGCTAGAAACTTTCCTTTTAGTGAACTAAACTGTGCACTAGATCCATCATACATTTCAATTACAGAATCTATCTACAGAACTTTCACCATTCTGATCTTTTTCACTTCTCAAAGACTCCATAAAAAGAGACCAAAATTTTACAAAGTACTTTATATGAAATTTGAAAACTGTAAGTTCCCAGAATTCTATTATCTAGGCAATAAATTTATATTAATATAAAAACTATCTACTATTATGTTCACTTTCCTAAAAGTCATACCATGGTATTAGCTCACCTCAGCTTGAAGGAAAAAAAAATATGTGTGGCAGGAGATTACCCAAACTGATCAAGCAGGTCTTAAATTGGAAATTGGTTGAGGAAGGTGAATTACAACCTAAGATGTAGAATGGGACATTAAAGTGCAATTTGCAGAAATGCCTTAGAAAGATAGCCTATGAGCAGTATCCAGGACTTCAGCAGAGCTCGTCAGAACGCGTTCAGGTCCTTGGTCGCTCTGAAGTAAATGTGTATTTTAAACATTTGGCAGAACTTAGAGGAACTATTAAGGTGGCTGCTCTGAAATTAGCTGATTTGTGCTTCTTGATAATCTTCATTCCTCTGACTCTAGTGTTTCTGATTTTCTTCTGACTTCACCGTTCCCTTGTACCCTCAGCTTGTAATGATACCCTAGCACCACTACCACCACCACCACCACCACCATGCAGATATTCTCTTTAGCTTGGCTGACCTAGCTGCTTGCTCTTTTATTTAGCTTCAAAAATACACCCTTTTTT
>RJWT010045170.1:0-11655 GCA_004365215.1 Cuniculus paca
ATTGAAAAAGTTTACCTGAGATTACTGCAGCTTCTTGGAATCCACTCAACAAATCCAAATGCAAAGATATATGTGTCATATATGTGTAAGTTTAACACTCACTGAAGAGAGATAACTGTAGAGGATGTGACCTAAAACAATGCACCCCAGAAACAACTTGCAATATATTGTTATTAAATTTTTGATTAATAAACATGAACTGAGTTATATCAAGGAGAAGGCATAATGCAATTGTTATTACTATGTATCATAGTAATAATAGCTCTCTATACTGATTCTGTTTCACCCCCCCGATAAATCTAGAGATTGACATTATAAATAACAAAATGGAAAACCGATGTATGCTAAAGTAAGTGGAGTCTAAGAACATGTCATTAGAAAAATTAGAGAATTAAGCCAAATCCAAATTCTCCATTATTAGAATCCATTCTGGGTAGAATAAAAACTACCATACTAATCAAAATAATAGAACCAAAGAAAACTTATACATCAGAACCCACAGCATGTCTTTGATTATTGTTGGAACAGTTTAATACAGAATAAAATGTGGCAAATGTAATTTCTATAGTGACATTCTGATCATATTTAACAACTCAAAATAATTGTTATAAAAATAACAATATTGCAGAAAGCACAGACATCTTTTATATCTGGATGATATTTTACAGTGATTAGTTAGGCCTATTCATTTTTAGAGAAATAATTATTTTTGTTACTCCTCAAGTTCCCTTTTTCTTTAGCTTAATTTTGTTTGTCTCCTCTATTTAATTTTTCTATTGCCTGTGTTTACCATATCTTATTTTTGGTTAAGCTTTGCTTCTGCTCTTAAAAGTATCACTAGGTTTTGTATTAATAGTTCAGTTCTGGTCAATGAGATGAGAGAAAAAAAGTCTGCAAGGAATGTCTGAAAATAAATGTTTCTAGTTATCTTGGAACCACAAGAGACCATGCTAACTCACTAAGGATACAGCATGAATAGGTTGAAGAATCTAGATCTTTTAATGATCTTATTGAGCTCTTAAATTAACCAATCCTGAATTCAGGACTACCTTTGAACTTCTTGCCATGTATTATTAAAAGTAACCTTAGCAAAGCCACTAGGCAAGTCAACTCCAGGGAGAACCACTCACATTGTACATGCTGGTGGCCCTGAAGGTTATTGTTTAAGTCACTTTCAGGTATATATTGTGTCCTTTGTTGCCAGAAGAACCCTACTTCATAAAATGTGGCAGACAGAGTTCCAACATTAAGAAATTGCCTGTGTGTACCATTTTATACCTTGCAAACTATTATCACCAAAAAATTTTAAATTATAAGTAATGTGCCATAACTTGGACCTAAAATAAAAGGAATTTATTGGTTATATAAATGAGAATTCCAGATGTAGGGGAGTTTTCATGTTGTTTAATCTGGTGTTTGATTCTTCAACAATGTGTTTTTTTCTGTGATTTTCTTAACTTCATCTTCCTCATTTGTTGTCTTCTTCTTTGGGCTGGTTTTCTTTATAGTAACAAGATCATTGCAATAGTTTCAGGCCTCACATTTCCACATTTTGCCCCTCAAATTGCCAGGCATTGGAAGGCCCTTATTGGCTTAGCCTGAGTTACACGTGCAATCCCAGGAGCCTGGGACAGAATCGAATTTCCTTCAAGCTCATACATCCATAAATAGGATAAATGAAATGCCAGTACCCAGCTATGAATGTTCACTCTTTGGGCTGAAGGTTGTAATGGAAAATCACTTTTTAAAAAATATATTTGGGATTCATTGATATGTTTTTACTCTCAAAAGAATGTGAGACGGAATAACCAATGATGTTAGGCCCACAGATTACCAATAAAGCATGTTTGTTTAGCTATTTGAGAACTAAGGATAGATATCATTGTCTAAGAACTTTTGCTAGATTGTGGTTTGAACATTTGTGAGATAGGGCTTTTGTTTATTTTCAGAACTAGATGTCAAGGCAATCAATAGTAATTTAAAGCAGCTGCTTCGGGAGAAATGTCAAACTCTTTGCTCTTTAAAAATGTTAATAGGAAATTTCAAAATCTGTGAACTCTTTTCAACACCTTCACTTTCCTGAAATCCAAAATTACTAGTATAAAAAAAGAATGCAATGCAATTCACTCAAATCCAGATACTTACTGGTGCAGCTGCCACTTGCACCAGAAAATGGAACAAAATTGGCAAGATACACAACTAGCTATTTGCAGATGCATTTGAAATCTGCAGCCTAGGTTTGCAGATTCCTGGCACATGGTGCTCAGTGTTAAATAATGGCCATCCAAGAGCCTGGCTTAGGTATTCATCACCCTGTAAACCTTACATTTATTTCACACCTGCCTTTGAAACTTGGAATACTGCCAAGTTGTTTTCCCAGATGAATATGGCAAAAATTCCAGTATACTGTACAACATAATAGTCAGACTAAATCCACATCTCAAATTCATTAGATATCTAGCATGAGAAGAAATAGTGACAGCTACTTCAAAAAGGATTCTGATACCTTTAGAGATCCTTATCATTTTGATCAGAGTAGCACCAACTAGGAATGGAAAAGCTGTGGTTGTAGGGTGTCCTGAATACTCCCGTCAGAAACATTCCTACTCAGGTGAGGCTATCCATGCACAAAGCTATAAAGATTTCACTACTTTCTGCCAGAAAAGTATTCTACAAGCTAATTGCTTTTATTATGGAAATGTATTCCTGAACTATAAGGGTGATTTTGAAAATTCAGGGCAGGCACAGTGTATGTATAAAGAGCTGCTTAGGAAGGAGAGAAAAGAAGCAGCCAATGATAATTCTTTACTAATGTTTTAAGATTGTTTGGTTTAAGCAATTAACCTTTTTTCTTTACTTTTTAGAAAAGACCCATTTGAGTTCTTTAAATAACTGTGGCAATGCTGTGTTCATAGTGTCAGTAAAAGTATAAGTAATGGAAAATATCCATATTTCCCCAACTATAAACTCCAGCTTTCCTTTTTCATGTACTAAAAAGGCTAGAGAGAGTAGCTCTTAGGATCTTGAATTTAGGCCAAACTTCCTGAATCCTGGGGATGAATCCTGGCTCTGCCATCTGTTAACTGAGTGACCTTGGGTACATTACAAACTTTCTGTGGCTTGGCTTCTTTATTGTAAAAGAAGAATGAAAACTGCCTGTGTTATAGAGCTATTAGAAGATTAAGTGAATTAATGTATGTGAAACATTTAGAGAAGTAAGCACAATTGAAGATTTAGCTATAATTACTTATGAAGTTTCAGATATATTTATTGAAGGAAGTTTTATTTGAATTCCAAGGTAACTAAATCAACATGTGCTTTAAAACTATATTTTTACGGATGAAAGTGGAGTGGTACCTCAGTTCACAAAGGTTTTTGTTTGAGAACAGTTCAGTTTGCAAACAAAAATGTCTGGCAAAATTTTTGTTTTTGTTTGCAAATTCTACATCTAGTGACAAACACAACTGTGGCTATCTTTCTTGTGCAAATACAAACGTGGCCATCTTTTCCAAAATCGTGGAACAAATTAAATTTGGGAACCTAGGTACCACTGCATCTGCTTTGAAAAATCATTTAACAATCTTATTAGAAGATGAATATCATACTGTTAGTTAAAGTAATTTAGAATATTGTATAAGTAGTCTTCATTCTATGCAAACATTCCAAAATACATATTACATGAAGGTTCTACAATTTTTTTTTTGTCTTTTTGAGACGGGGTCTCACTATGCAGTTCAGATTGGCCTTCAGCTCACTTTGTAGCTCAGGCTGGTCTCAAACTCACAACAATCCTCCTGCCTCAGTCTCCCAACTGTTGGGATTACAGGCGTGTACCACCACACCCAGGAAGATCCTACAACTTTTAAAAAATATTTATTGAGCATCTACCATATAGTAGGGCACTATCCTACATGGGATTGACAGTGTATTTGTGTATGCATGTGCAAAGTTTTGTTTCCACAGGTTTTTATCCTTTCTAGAGGATGCAAAGTAAATCAACCAGTGAATGATATTTCAGGTGATGATAAAGTCTATAAAGGAATGACTTAAAGGAGTAAGGAAATGAGCCATGTAGACATTTGAGGGAAGGGAGAGGGAACAGCAAGAGCAAAGACCCTGAGTTATGACAGTTCTTGCTGTTTTTAAGGAGTGTGATATGGAATACAAACCCAAGAAATTAACTCTAGAACTTGTAGCCCATATTCCCCATTAACTTCTTCACTTTCTTTCATAAACTCTGCTTCAGGTAGATTATTATGAAAACAGCATCATAGTTAAATATAAATTATTTATGTTGTTATGTTGACTTATACCCGTGTGTTGTTTTAGTTTTTTTTTTTATTTTCGGTTTTTTATTTATTATTATTATTATTTTTGAGACAGGGTTGCTTTGTATTCCAGGCTGGTCTTGAGCTTATTATTATTATTATTATTATTTTTGTGGCACCAGGGATTGAACTCATGACCTTGTGCTTGCCGGGCAGGCACTTAGACTGCTGAGCTAGATCCCCAGCTCTGGTGTTTTTGAAACAGGGTCTCACTATGCTGTTCAGGCTGGCCTTGAGCTTACTTTGTATCCCAGGCTGGTCTTGAACTCACAATGATCTTCCTGTCTCAGCCTCCTGAGTGCTGGGATTACAGGCGTGAGCCACCACGCCCAGCTTGAGCTCATTATTTAGCCCATGCTGTCTTTGAATTCATGGTGATCCTCCTGTCTCAGCCTCCTGAGTGCTGGGACTATAGGTGCGCAGCACCATTCCTAGTTTAACCTCTGTGTTATGTTGATTTATATATGAATTCCAAAGAAAAAGCATAAAGAAACTGATGCTCCCTTTTCAAAAGTGGCTCAGAGTAGGAAGCAAAACATTTTAAATTAAGACAAGCAACAAAGATGTCTTCAAACAGCCTAGGAAGACCCTTAACTGAGGATTTTTGTGTTAAATTGTGCATGCCTATGTCTTGTTCAGGTTCAGTGCTGGGTCCCAAGTGAAGATTAAGAATTATCACATCAGCAAACAGTACTTTAGGATCTAGAAATATTTTTGGTTTTGTTTCAAAAAATCTCAAATGGCAAAAATGTAATAGAAAAATAAACATGTTTTTCATTGCTTTAACTAGGAAAAGAGAAGTATGGAGGAAATCAATTGCTTTTATTTTTAAGGTTTTGTGGGTATGGCACCATTTAGAGAATACTCATTAGCTGAATTAAAGCTCAGGAGTTAAGTCTGGACGAGCTTATTTTGAGGGCAAATTGTAAAGAGTAGCAGATAACTTCATAGAAAAGCAGCTGGCTGGCTAGGAGGATATTCTGAAGAACAGGCACAACTGAGTATTATAAGCTTTCTATTTCTGAAGCAGTGCCAAACATTCTAAATAAAGAGAATCTAAATCAGTGGCTCCCGACTTAGCAAGTGTGTTATTCTGGGTCTTTTGAGAGTCAGCTTCCAAAATAAGAGTCAGCATGAAAAGATTTTTTATTAGGGGAAACACCTGTGTGAGAAAATGGGGAGGAAGGCATTCAGACTGGGAAAGACAGCAAGCTGTGACCCAGCCTGACTCCGAATGAAGGAAAGTGGGAAGCAAGGTGAGGTAGAAATGGCATAGACAAACTGAGCAGTTGATGGAAGGTTTAACAAGGCTGTGGGGGAGTCTGAGAGTGAAAGTTATGCATCAGAAAAGTTCCGTGTCTCCCAGGACCATGTCTCTGTTGGTACTTATCCCTGCAGCCCTTTTAAATGGCTGGGAGCAGCTAGCAGGAGGCCTGACCTCAGCACAAACTCTGAGATGGATTGCAGTGTGGACCCTCAGCCAACTGTGGGGCAGCTGAAGTTAGAGAGTGCAGTCTTGTGGTCCCAGAGCTGTGCAGGGATTTCTTAGGGATCTGTCTCTGCCTCTTCCATCCCAGCCAGCCCACCTCCTCTACTCTTGTTTGTTTGTTTTGTATTGTTACAGGCAGCAGTTAATTAAAAATATTATAGGCAGTCAGACAGGGCTGAGTCCTCAAAGGAGCCAGTGCAGAAGACCAGATACCTTACAACCTTGGAGGAGACAGACACTTCCTGCTGTGGGCCAGATCTCAAGACAAAAAGCAAAATAAATGCAAACACATCCTAAGTATAGACAGCAGGGATTAACATTCTAAATAGGTATGGGTCACCTTGAGGAAGCCAGGAGCCACCATCCCAACCCCTACAGGAAGAGTCACTGCTCTGTAGGAATGCCCGCTTGCTATGTGACTCGCTTCCCCATTTGTCCCTGATTTGGTCAATTTTACCTGAACAATTAATCTTATTGGTTGACCATAGTTCTGGCCCACCTCATGCTCATCTACCTTGCAGGTTCCCAGGTTTTCCCCAGCTTGGACCCACTTCACCTCATGGTTTTACTCTATAAAAGTCCCTACAAAAGACAGTCTTTGGCAACCCACTCAGGATCCCTTCTGTCTTTCTCAGACAGAAGCTTTCTTTCTTTCAATAAATATATTCCGCTCTTGATCTACATTGTTCCTAAAATTCATTCTTCAATTTTAGAGAACACAAACATGTAGGGAACGTCTAGTAGGTTGGAAATTTCGTTCCCTATATCTGTATTAGGAATCCAAATCTCGGCCTCGTGCTTGCCAGGCAGGCACTGTACTGCTGAGCTACATCCCTGGCCTACCCTCCCTCTATTTTTCTTGGTACTGGGGATCAAACCCATAGCCTTGAACATGCTAGGCAACTGCACTTGTGCTGAGCTACATCCGTAGCCCCCAATTTAAGATGTCTTTGGCAGTCATGTGGCCTGCTTCCCAGAGGAGAAGATGCCAAGCAACCATATTGTTGGGGATGTATCCTGTCATCTCCATTGTGCTGAGATGGTGAAAGGCAGAGATCATGAGAAATAGAAAAGTATTTCCTACATTGATGTTTACTTTTTAAATGTATTGTTAGAAAAGACCCTTTCAGAAATGGCTTGCTAAGAATTTGTTATGAAGTTACTCAGTAGCTGATAAATTGCCATGTCTGTATCTTTAATCTGTTATAAAACTCCATAAGTTATTCAGTAAAGCCTGTCCTTTGTAGCAGACACTAAATTAAGTTAAAAAAACTATCACATTTGATAACAGTCAGATGTTCAAAAAATGTTTATAATTGCACAATATTTTTCTCAGATATTAAAGCCAAATATAAATTAGACATAGAAAATTAATCTCAAAAGCAAAATTATAAAAACTTAGAAGATTATATGTGGCAAAGAAATTTTATTTAATGTGAGACATGGTACGTTTCAATACCTTTGGATGTGATGTAAAGTAGGATTTCCAAAAGGTAAGTCCTTGGGAGATTGTAACAGTTTTGAAGCAATCATATCCTGTTGACCAGGATCTTAGGGAACTGTTTTCTTGAAGCCATCTAGTGGCCTTGTCTGGCCCTGTGCCCAGGTCTCTAACACTTGGCCATACTCAGAGGTAGTAGGCATTCTCAGATGGTGGCATCTACTGTCTCTGTACCCTAGAACCTGGCCTGTGTTCCCTAGTTATGAACATGGTGGACAGTCTTCAAGAAGTCACAGAGCCCCCAAGTGCTCCTTGGTGTGCCTCTTCTCCGAACACTCTCCACACTACTCCTAATTTCGGCTTTCCCGTAGATACAGACCTTCCAAACCAAAATGAAGTGATCTCTAAGACACCTCAATGCCACTGAGAAAACAGTCAGCATCCTTCTGAGGCAAGGAAATAAAGCTGTCTAGAGTCTATGGAATGAAAAAAAAAAAAAAGAAAAACCAGAGAGAGAGAAATTACTTTTTCATTTTTTTTTCCTTCTAAAGCTCTAAGAGTAAAACAGTGAAATTTGAAAATAAAAAGCAAAACCAAACCAAACCAAAGCAATAGCTGGGCGTGATAGTTTAGTAATCCCAACTACTTGGGAGCCTGATGCAGGAGGATCTCAAGTTTGAAGCCCATCCTGGATACTTAGCAAGACACAGTCTCAAAATAAGGGCAAGGGCTGCTGGTTGGTAAAGCACTTGCTTAGCACATGTGAAATCCTGGGTTCAATCCTCAGTACCATAAACAAATAAGAAAACCAAATGGATTTGATTTCTTTTTAACCCAACCTGTTATATTTGTACTGTATTTCTAAAAGAAAAGAAAACAAACAAATCACCCTAACTGGATTGATTTTTTTAACTCAACCTATCACGAACCCATTTTCTTCCCATCTAATTCTCATACATCGGTTTTTCTTTCCTTCTTCCTCATTTCTCCCATGAGAATCATTTTTGTGAGTGATGGGGCTCTATTGTTCAGCAACTGTTAATCTGTGGGATGAATGCCAAATAAGAATGTACTGTTTTCTTAAGCTTCCAAACTGCAATATATAAATCTGCTCTAAGTCACAGATATTTTAAAATTAGGGTTAGCCATATAATCATAGCAATCAGGCTTTCTCTTCAACTTCTGGTTGGATCCCATGCAACAAGCATGGATTCTTATCTAATGACATTGTTACAGAAAGTGTTTACAAGTGCAGTGGAGTGATATTTTATACTTATGTCTGATTACCACTTTCTCTTTCTGAAAGTATGACTTCAACACCTGTCCTAAATGCAGTCATATCATATTTGGATGCTATAAGCTTTGAGACCTAATGTTTTTATAGACATTTTGGTGCTAAAATCTCATTGGATTTGGCTTGAATTCCACAGATTCATTAACGTGCTGGCATAAATTCCAGATGTGATCAGTCTCTTTCAGGGTAACTATGATGAATCTGACATTATAAGTACATGAATGCATGTTGAGAAGGCCCAATCCATCTTTCAAAGAGAAGCCAAAATTACTTTATTAGCGGGAAATACTGAAGCTGCCAGCAAGATTAAGCTTTTTTTATTCTGATAGAAACACATGAAATTTACCATCTAGACTTAAATTTATTTATTTTATTAGTGCATGTTTACAGTACATAATGGTTACATTCATTTTGGGGAATTGGTACATATACATAACACATTGCAGTTCCTTTTTTCGCCCTTGTCCTCCACTCTATTTTTTTTTGCATCAGATCTATTCATGTCTTTTATGCATCTTTATCAAGTTAATTATCATAAACACAGATTAATACCTAAAACTAACAGACCAAAAACATGTAAGATAATTATACTAAATCAAGGTACACTTTTAGATACACTAGCCATGCTAGATCACAGTAACTTTCTTTTTTTGTATGGTTGGTCTTTTTTTTTTTTTGCACTTTATTTTTCATGTAAGAGAAAGCATGTGATATTTAAACTTGTGTGTCTGATTTACTTCACTAAACATTATGGTCTCAAAGTATATCTATTTTCCTTCAAATGACACAAGTTTATCTTTCTTTATGGCAGAGTTATCCTCCATTGTACATAAATATCACATTTTCTTTATCCATTTAACTATTGATGAACATATAGGCTGTGTCTAAGATTTAGCTATTACGAATTGTTCTGCTATAAACATGGGTATGCATGAATCTCTGTAACATGACATCTTTAACTCTCTCAGAAAGATACCTAGAATGGGAATACCTATGTCAAATGGAATTTCTAGTTCTAGTGTTTTGAGGAATCTCTACACTGATTTCCATGGTGGTTGTACCAGTTTATATTCCCACCAAAAATGAAGAAGTGTTCCTTTTTTCCTGCAACTTCTCCAGAATGTTATTTTTAAAATTTTTTTTTATTCTGAAAAGAATATAACCAAACAAAATAAAACAGAATAGAGTCAATCACAACAAAACAATGAACATGGTACATGACTTCTAAACAGGGTAAAAGGCAACCAATAATGGCTACCATAATGCCTCTTGTTATCCTCAATATAACTGCCCATACCATCAGAGACAAATAAAATCAAATAGAACAGGATAAATCCAGTTAAAAAAAAATGAAAAAAAGCAAACAAAACAAAACAATGAAAGCAATACAGAACTTCAAGATACTAGTAAAACAGCAGAGGCTACCATAATGCTTCTTGTTATCTTCAGAATAGTTGCCTACACCTTCAGACATAATACAATCAAACAACACAGAATAGAGGAAAATCAATCAAAACAAAACAATGAAAGCAATACGGGTTTCAAGACAAGACAACTGGAAATCCTCAATGGCTGCAATTATATATTTTGTTTTCTTTGAAATAGCTGTCCATGCCATCAGTATAATAAAATCAAACAAAACAGAATAAAACGAAACTAATCAGAACAATGAAGACAATATGAGTTTCAAATCATGAAAATTGATTAACAGTGGCCACTTTCTCCCTTTTTAGATAATTTCTCCCCTTTGACTTTCTCAATATGTATTGTGCATTTTGGATCCTACTAACTCCTTTAGTTTGTTATACTAGGGAGACAACACGAAATTCACCCATGTGACTCTGAACCATTTCATCCATGAGCATGATCTCAAGTTGCCTCCATCCACCTCCAAGAACCTTAGGTTATCTTGCTTTAGAGCTGAGTAGGTTTCCATTATATAAAATGCTATGTCTTTCTTATCCATTATGCAGCTGATGGGCAAGCTACCCCTACTTTTTTTCTGGCTCCCTGTCACATAGGGCATTGTTCTCTCTCCTTTGACTTTCAGTCTATGAATTTTCTTTCAAGTTAAATGTGTTTCTTATATAGAGCATACTGATGCATCCTGTCTCCTGATCCACTCTGGCTGTGTTTCTTTCTATTGGTGCATTGAGGCCATCTATCTACATTAATAGTTATGGTTCTCTTGCACTGTGCTGTCTCTGCCATGCTATTTTCCTGCCATTGGCTTCCTATTTTTCCTCTTCATTCAATCGACTGCCCCCACTTGATGGTCCCCCTCTGCCATTGTTCCTGAGACAGCGATCCTTTTTATCTCTCTCTAGAATGTCCTTTAGTATTCTTTGTGGGGTTGGTTTGGTGGTCATGAATTCCTTGAGTTGATCTTTGTCTTGGAAGTATCTTGTTTCTCCATTGATTTTGAAAGAAAGTTTTGCAGGGTATGTCAGTCTGGGTTGGAAGTCGTTTTCTTTCAGGACTTGTAATAGTTCACTCCAGCCTCTTCTTGACTTGATGGTTTGTGTTGAGAAGTCTGCCATGATTCTGGTGGGTTTTCCTTTATAGGTGATCTGTTTCTTTTTTCTGACAGTTTTTAATATTCTGTTCTTCAGTTGAATTTCTGGGATCTTGATTATTATATGTCTGGGTGTAGATTTGTTTTGGTTATGGCTAGCTGGAGTTCTATATGTCTCACTTATTTGAATGTCCCTTCCTTTTCCCATGCTTGAGAAGTTCTCCAAAATTATTTCTGTAAATAGAGTCCTGATGTCATTTGTCTTGACCCCTGCTTTTTCACTCACATCTTTAACTCTTAAGTTATGCTTCTTTGAGTTATCTTGCAGCCATTGAATTGTTACTTCCTGGTTCCTTGTTATTTTAAAGACATCTTTCCTTTCATGATCACAAGTTGCAAACCTGTCTTCAAGGTTTGAAAGTCTATGTTCAGTTTCTTTCAGATGGTTTTGCCAGCTTTCAATGGAGTCTTTAATTTCCTGGATATCTCTTTGAATGTGTTTCATGCATTCTAAATCTCTCTTATATTGTTCTTTCATGGTTTCCCTCATTTTCCTAAGCTCCTCTATTTTTTTATCTATGTCTTCTT